>MU863928.1:20753-236447 GCA_033296885.1 Triangularia verruculosa | reverse complement strand
TTCACTGTGATATTTCTTAGTCTGTAAGGTTCAATCAATATACTGGTTCACTACACTTATCAGTGCCTCACAAGCCTATGTTACAGTGATTCTCTTCTATATATTACAGGGCGCCGCCCCTGTAATCTATCTTCCTTCAGTGCCCCGGCAACTGTCGAATGCTGCAGTCAAAGTCTTCTTCGCTCTCAGTGTACTGCGCTGATAGCTATTTGAGCCTATATTTACAGGCTTTAATAGCACCTATTTCAACAGTTTACTCTTTATATAGGCCTTTACTTTTTTCGGCATTTAATTAATATATTAGAATTTTTTTTTATTAATATCAGATTTATTATAGAAAATATATATTTCTATTATAAATAAAAATACCTTTTTAATTTAATTAATATAAAAAGGTTTACTTTTTTATAAAGTTATTTATTATATTCGTTTATTAATTTAATCCGTAACTTTAAAACCTTTCGAAATTATTAATATATAAATATATACTTTATATTTTATAGAGAAGAACTACTATATTTCGTCGAAGTAAAAAAACGGTTTTTTTCGAAAATATTTATAAAGTTTCTATAGGTTTTATACTTAGATTAGTTTTTATTAATAAAAATAATAGAAAGTAATTTACTTTTATTAGAAAAGGCGTTAAAAATATAATATTATAACGATTATTAATTAAAGGAAAGGGATTATTAATAATATTCAAGGTATTTCGGTATTTATAAATTTAACGTAGATATAGATTAATAGTATTAGTAATCGTTAATATTATTTATTTATTAAGTAGTATAAATTATAATTAATTTTTTTCGGTATTTTTAATATAGCGAAGTATCATAATTTAAAATACTATGAAAAGTATTACAGAAAAAAAGCCCTAGTTAAGATTTATATAATTATTAATGGTGGATTTACAACGATCCGTTTGCCTATACTAATTAGGTGGCAGTAAGATAATGAAAAACCCAGTACGGGCCTTTTGACGTTTCGTTCGTAAAGTATAGCGAACCCCAGGTTGCCCGAGTTTGGCGGGGTTCCAGGTTCCTCGTGGAAGCTTAGACGAGACGGTGAACCCCTGCCAACACTTCTTATCAAATTCGACAGCAACATTCAGTGTCATTGTTCATGCTCTCATCTGATGAGATGGGATCATGTCGATGTCGCATTTACTGCTAGGACCTTAGGACAGCAGAACAGCCTTGCATATGTGTCACCACGTGCCACATTGCTCACAATGTTAGCGACGTCAACCCCACCAACAGATAAATGACGATGCTTGGATCTTGCGATGCGACAAAGCAAATAAATCGATCAACGATCGAGCCAAGACACTTCCAGAGAAATTCCCAGCATTAGCGTGATGACAGGGCTATTCAACATGCCTGTTTCATCAGGGGAGCCAACCCCTCGGCACCTTCTTCAGGTTTTCGGTTTCAACGGCGGCCGGGCTGAGGTTCCATTCTGGCGGCGGCTAGATCCAGTCGTGACGTTGTTTGTATCCGTATTTTAAGTTGGCAGCTCCCCGCTTACGCTTCCTAGGTTTGTGGTTGGTGTGCCTGGCGCTGAATGCTTCCCGTTCCATATCTTGGGGAACTTGGTCTTTCAATTCTTTCCGACGTTGGGTCTTCTTCAACCTGCGTCTCGTCCCGCATTCGTCCATTTCGTACCGCCACCCAACCCCTCCCATATTGATCACCATTCCCCACCGCAACCGGAACTCCTGCCATTGACTTTGCGCCAAACAACGAAACTTACCCGGGGTTGACGCTGTTGAAGTCTTGAACATCGTGATAGCTTCGATTGTAGCTTGACCACGTGCTCAGTAATCTCTTGCTTGCTCTCTGGTTGAGTACATACGGCCGATAACAGGAACCGAGGCTTGGGAACTTGCATTGCAACACCCCCCAACCACCACTAAGTTTGCCCCCTCCAGGCTCGCCCGCGGCACAGATCCTACCTGGAGTGCGGACAGTATCACTTAATAACCAATCCGGCCTCACTCGCGTCCAATTGACCTCTCAACGATCCTCCAACTCGACCATTCCAACCTCCCAAAGTTCCACGATGTCTGTCTCAACAGAACCCAGAGAGCTGGGTCTCTCTATCTTGGGCCTGGGAACCCAGTACCCTCCGTATTCTCTAGATGCCCGCGCGCTTGAAGTCTTGAGCAAGCGCTATCATCCCGAGTCACCAGCGTATGCTCTCACACCTCTCGCATTCTACCTCGGAACTCAAGCCGACGTGTGCTAACTGCTCTCTCCCCAGTATGCAAAAAGTGCTCGCCATCAACCGCTACACAGGCATCGATAAGCGCTCCTCCATAGGCCGACCCGACCACTGGCTCGTGAACCAGCCCGAGCCCCCAACAATCTCCCAGATCCACGACGTCTTCATGTCCGACGGTGTTCCTTTGGCCATTTCTGCCTCCAAGAAGGCGCTTGCTGAAGCGCATGTCGACGATATATCCCAAATCACCCACATGGTCTCAACCACGTGCACGGATTCGGCCAACCCAGGATACGACCACTTTGTTGCCAAATCCCTCGGGCTCTCCACTTCAGTTGAAAAAGTCCTGCTTCATGGCGTTGGTTGCTCTGGCGGACTCGCAGCGTTGAGAACGGCAGCAAATCTCTGCCTCGGACATTCCATGCGTGGGCTTCCAGCGAGGATATTGGTCCTCGCATTGGAAATATCCACCACCCTGGTCCGCTCGGAATTGGATTCCATCCATCAGGACCAGGAAACGAGAATCGGGATTTGTCTTTTCAGTGACTGTGCCTCGGCTGTGGTCCTGTCGAATGATATCCCGTTTTCTGCCACCGAGCCAATCCCGCCACCTGTATACTCCCTTCTCGACTGGCGACATCAAACGATTCCGGACACCGAGTCAGACCTCGGCTTTGACACCCACACCCAAGGGTGGAAGGTTGTGTTGTCTCCGCGAGTGCCAAATCTCACGGCATCGGTTCTGGAACCGACATACAACTCGTTATTATCTGGAAAGTTACTCCCAGAAGGATACGATTCCCCGAAGGATTTCGACTGGGCTATGCACCCCGGGGGGGCGACGATTTTGACGGGGGCGGAGAAGGTGTTGGGGATACAGCCTGAGCATATGAGGGCCAGCTACGATACCTATGTCAACCACGGGAATTCCAGTTCGGCGACGATATTCAGCGTTCTGAACAGGCTAAGAGAGAAGGAGATGGATGGTGTTACTCCAGGAGGAAGGGGGCCGAAGGAAATGGTGGTGGGGTGTGCGTTTGGGCCGGGTATTACGGTTGAGATGTGTTTGCTGAAACGGAACTTGAGCAGGACTGAGGGTGGGGCGAGAAAGGGGATGGAGACGCCGCCCGAGATGGAGAGTAGTAGTGAGGAGGGGGAATTGGGGAGTGAGGAGGGGAGTGATGTGGTGGACGGGGAGCAGGAAGGAGGGAAAGGGAAGGATAAGAAAGCGGAGGAGTTTATAGAGAAGGCGTTGGAGAGTGTCGAGTTGGACTGATGATAGCGGTCGGGAGTGGGTGGTGTATATATGCGAGCGATCTTGCTGGACGTTGCGACAAGACTCGAATTTTGACGGGTATAGGAGATATAGAGGATATGGAGCGAGTCATGTCGATGATCTCACTTTGGCAACATACTACACGGTTTCTTCAAGCTACTACTTTAGACATGTATATTTTGAACAGATACCAGATATATGGACACCACGTTGACTTGCTCCATGATGTTCACTCGACCTTACCACAAACAAAACTCTCCTCCCTTCTTTCACCGCCATAAGTTGAACTTCATCTCCTGTCAGAAGCCATGTATTTCTTCCCTTGATCCTCAAATGATTTTCTGACCAGGTGATCACCATGCCTGGGCCCAAAATCAATTAAACTGATAACCGACAATCCAACGCGCCAAAACGCGGGGCGATAAGAGCACATACCCCACTATCGTGGCTCCACTCATTTTAGGCACACGCTCCCCCTTGGGCGGGGCCCCTTGCCTTCACCGTTTCCCGCCTTGCTCTTCAAACAACAGTCGCAAACCCTCGAGAACCAACCAAATCTATCGCGACGAGAAGCTTTGTTTGGGACTTGTGCGTTACACAACCTGGAACCCACCGATATTTACGCGTCGCACAGAAAAAACCACCAAACCGCGAGGCGTTGCGCGAGGGGGGTGATTGGTCAGGTGTGTGTGAGGTGAGTCTTGCACTAAACACAACACGTGTACAGGGGTTGGTTGTGAGTGCCGAAGAAAGCGGGGGTGCGAACAGAGGGAGGCAATTCCCAGCCTCTCATTTTTTCAGAGGGTCTGGCGATCGAGGGATAGTGGACAGACAGAGCGGGGATGGATTACAACACCACGCGATATTGGTGGGTTTAAGGGTCTAGGTTTGGGTGGATTGCGGGCCTGAGGGATGAGGCACGTTCGCAGAGGAGTGGACTGAGACCATGGATGGATGAGAGACCTAGTCACAAGCTGAAAAGGGCGATAATATTGGATTCTTTGCGTTCCCTCCTTGTCTTGGGTTTTATTTTTGCAATCATAGATTTGGAGAGAAGACGACAACAACAGAAGTAAAGCAGGCCTTTTTTTCGCACTTCACTCGTTAGTATTTTGTTACGACAACCAAGGTACATAGCTGCCTGGGACCGAGAGCTATCAAACGGCCACACACCCCTCCCCCGCTTTCGTTTTCACCTCATCTCCTGCCATCCCTACCTGTACCTACCCTACGCCCTTTTAGCTCCCGGTCTTCCCCTCGTGACCGGTAAGCTATTTGGTTGGGTGTGCAGCCCACCTCCAAGAAGTGATGCAATCACTCTTCACCGTCAACAACAACGTCTCCCTCATCAGCATCACCATCGCCCCCTCGGCCTGGATCGCGTCTCTGGTCATCACACTGTTCTTTGCGTTTCTGTATCTTCCCGGACTGATATCCTCGGGGTTGGAATCCTCCCCGCAAGCACGAGCCAACTTTTTCTTCAAAGTCAAACGGTTTTTCTCACTGCAGGGGCCGTTTTACTACGCCGAGGACGACGAAGCTGAGTTTCAAAAGACGGTGTTACAGCCGATTATTGAAGATCCGGACGCGGAAGAGAGGGAGGAGCAGAGGGAGTACGAACGGAGGAGACGGATCAAGCGGAGGAAGCAGGAGATTGAGGATTTGAGGCCGGGGTTGCTGCCGAGGCGGCATTTGATCGAGGAGCTTGGTTGGGGAAGTGAGAGGAGGAAGGAAAGGGAGAGGGAGAAGAGGTTGTTGAAATCGAAAGGTGGTGATAAGAGTGAGAGGAGGTCGTCGAGAGACAAGGACGCCAGTAGCGACAGTGACAGGGGATACGGCAGAGATGGCCGGTTATTACAGCAACAACAAACAATCCAAGTCGTTGGAACCGTACGGGTACCACTCGGCCGCAACCGATCCGCTGAGCGAGACAGAGATGGAGGGGGACAGCGACTTGGAGGATTTGATAGAGTCAAACGGTGGGTATTCCCCTCCAGCCTGGAGACGGCTGGGCGACGGAGGACGCAGCAGCGGCTTTTGGCAGCCCCAAACGGTCATCAGGAGTAACCACCCGAGCGAATATAACAAGCAGTATGATTTGCTTGGGAGATCGATGAGGGAGGACAGTCCGGATAGTGTAATGGATGGGTTTGGGGGGTATGGAGGTGGTTATGGTGGACAGAAAGGGGAGGATATACATTGGTTGAATGATGAGATCCTGCAGGAAGCGATCAGGACGAGGCTACCGGGGAGTATGTCGCCGGAAAAGGAGAGGAGTCCAGAGTTGGAGGATAATTACTGGAAAAATCATCAGATTTACGGTAACAATCAGCAGCAACAGCAGGAAGAAAAGAAGAGACTAGGAAGTATCGATGAGACCATCAAGATTAAGCAGGAGGACTTGGAGGAGGAGGAACATCAAGGAAGAAAGATGGCTTTGAGCGCGATTCCAGAATTCCCCCCTGCTGTTCAGGATAGACCTGTCACCACCTCACCAACACCGAAGCCAGAAGATGAAATTGCTGATAACTGTGAGTTTTGTCTCTGCTTGTCCTCTTCTCCCAGTGAAAAAACCAAATGCTCATCGTGACCCGAAAGACATCCGCTTCGCCGTCCGCGCCGAGGTCCAACACCGCACCGAACCCATCGACGCCACCATCAACTTCTTCCGCCGCATCTCTCACGCAATAATCCGCTCCAAACTCTCCCTCTTCACCTCCCTCCTCATCGCGGTTGTATCCCTCCTCTTCATGCGCAACTTGACCCACCCCTCCACCCCACAACCCGTCCCCGACCTCGTCAAAGTCGCCTCGGTCGCCCGCTCCCTCGAACCACTCATCTACTACAGCGAAAACGGCGCGGCCCAGGTAACAGAACTGCAATCCACCTCCATCGCCGTCTGGGACCTGTCCGAGTCGATCCGAACAAGCAACCTCACCTCGGCCCCTCTGATCGTCCACTCCCTCGACGAACTAGCCGACTCCCTCCGCGTGCTCAGCCTAGAACTAACCAAATTCTTCGCCAACGTCGACGGCGACATCGACGGGGTGCTAATGACGATGGCCTGGGCCCGCAGAGAGCTGTCCACCCTGTCAAGCACACCCCCCTCCTCCCACATCCTAAACAATCTCCTATCCCTCCCCGTCCTCAACACCGTCTTCGGCCCATCAGCACCGCAAATCACGCGCGTCACCCTCCAGCGGACCTTTTCCGAGCTCCTAACCGTGCTAGAAGAAGCCGTCGAATCAGAACTCTCCCACTCGTTGGCCTTATTCGCGCTCTTTTCTTCCATCGACAAGCAGTTCCTCAACCTCGCTCGCACGGTCACTCACGAGTCTTCGTCGCAGGAGGCACAGCACAATGATTTACTGTCATCGCTCTGGGTGCGTCTCCTAGGAGCTAAGCGGAATGAACTAGCGAAATTTGAGAGGAATCGTGAGTTATTAAGAGATGTGCGAGAAAAAACGGTGAGGAATAAGGGGGTGCTGGTGGAGCATAACCAAAAGTTGCTGGCGTTGAAGGCGAGCTTGGAGAGCTTGAGGAGGAAGCTGGTGTCGCCGCTGGTGAGGAGCGTGAATTCTAGCACGCTGACGGTGGAGGAGCAGGTGAGGGGGTTGGAGGAGGTGGGGGGGTATTTGGAGGGGGTGAGGAGGCGGCAGAAGGGGAGGGTGATGGAGATGTTGTATGGTCCTGGGTCATCGTCGAGGGGGAATGGGGGGAGGAGGGTTGAGATTGGGGAGGTTTGACTCAACTCTGTGATGGAACTTTTTTTCTTGAAAGGCATTTTTTGTGTGTTGGGTTTAGGAATTGGGATGATTTGTTGATAACCACCAACAAGGGGAATAAGGCGACTGGTGGAATTTCTTTTTTATTTTGGTCAAGGGATGGATGGGTATCATATTGGGAACATTTTGTTGCTTTCGGGGAAACCATTTGCTTCTGCTCTTTCTTTTCGATTTTCTTTACTGCTTGGAGATACGGGGTTCTTTCACAAACCAAACAGACATACCCAGGGCGGTTGGACGGCGTCTTATTTCGGTTTTTTCTTTCTATATTACAGAGACAATTGCAGGTATTAGCTAGCATATACAACGGTAGAACAGCACAAAAAATAGTTGACATCATCAAATCTTGATGCATTTGCGAAGCCGGCCGCTGTGTGCGCAATCATGTCCTACGACTAGGGTGTGTAGAACCTGAGATGTCATAATATGACAGTAAAAAGGAAAAGAATAAAAAGAGAAAAAAAAAGAAAACGCTGAAAGAAACACAAATGCACGCTGTGTGGCGGGCCAGGAGTTGAACCTGGGTCTTCGCTCAAACTTGGGAGTGTAATAACCGCTATACTACCACGCCACGAAAGTCCTTGTCAAAACTTGAGATCAAGTACTCCGGTCTGGTTGTGTCAAGAGATGAATGATGGTGGTGGCTTGGGATAGTGGCGGACCCTAGAAGCGGTGGCGTTTACCTGTCCGAGGAGCTTGAACATTCATGAACCCTTATCACCACTGGCAACAAAGATCAGAGCTGTATAGCACAGGGTATCTTATTACTACATGGAACCACAAAGTTTGATGTGACGACTCTGCAGCCATCTAACTCTCAGAGGCCAATCGAATCTATGTACTGTACAGCCTTCCATTAGCCCCTAGCCCCATGAATATGTATAAGATACTCAACAATTGCTGGCTGGCTGAAACTCTTCGGGGAGAAGAGTGTTGGTTTGGTGGTATTGTGTTGCGGAGCACCGCTGTTAGCCATCCATCTTCATTCTCAAGAAAATGTGGAATCAAGAGCAGGGCAAACCGGGGGATTATCCGCAGAGAATATCAAAACCGGAAGACTCCAATTCCCCATTCCATTGATCTCTGAACCAGTTAATCCCAACGCTAGCTGCTGTGTCCTTGCCGATGTTGCCGAATGATGATATGATGCCGCCATGACCGCCGGGCCGGTGGTGAAAGGTTCCCATTATGGGCCGTGAAAGGTTCTGAAAATAGAAAACAAACCGAGTTAGTCCAAGACTCTTTTGAAGCATGCTCAATCCAAATCTTCGTTGGGCTGATAAATGTGGCGACTGCGAGTGGGATCTTTGCGCATGGACTGGCCAGAGCCGGTGAAGCCAACTACACAATAGATTAGCAACTAGCCTTCTCTCAACAAGCAGATAAAACATACCTCTGCCCTTAACACCCTCCGGCGTCCTAAACATGCTCTCCTTCTTCGCCGCCTTCCCAAACTTCCCCTTTTGCGTAAATTCCTGCCACTTATTCTTCCCCGCCTCCAGCTCCTTCGTCGCCTTGATCTTCTTGAACTTTGGCTTTGGCTTCTCATCCGGGTTCTCCGCCGCAGCCTGCGCCTGAGGATACATGTCAGCAGCAGCAGACATGACAATCCCATTGTTCACCACTGGTGTCGCAGAACCGGAACCATAACCCGGTGTAGTCGAAGAAGACGACGGGCCCGCTGTGGGGGCTGTGCTGATACCATCAGCCTTGCGCTTCTGGGCAGGCATAGGCTTGATATCCTTCGCTCTCAGTGTCTCAACCGTGTCATAGCTTTTGAATTTGACCGTGTAGATTGGCGCCGTCTTGGAACCAGTGACGGACGTGATGCGCGCTGGGTAGAAGCCCTTGTCGCCTGTCGCCCATTTAGCCATTACTGTGTCGTTGACTTGGTAATTGACAATCACTTCCGATTCCTTCTCTTCCGACGCTTCTTGCGCGGAGGTTTTCTTGAAGGCAGGGTGGTTTTCGCGCGACCATTTCTCCTTGGGGGCTGCTGGCGATGGTGACGGCTGCCGCTTTGGTGGCGCGGGCGCGGACTTGGGCTTCAACTCGGCAATGGACTCGTTGATCATCTGGATCATACCCTCAAGGTCACCCTTGAGGGTCTGGAGCTCGGCGTTGTCGGGGTCATCTTTAAGGGAGGTAACGACGAGTTCGAGCTGTGATTGATCAGATTAGCGATGGCACCTCTTTGAGAGGATGTGATAGGAAGCGCAAAGTGACATACCTGGTTCTCGTACTCCTGTCTCTCTGCCTCGAGTTCAGCACTCATGATGACTGTAGTTTGCGATTACGGAAATCTGGGGGTCGATAGATAGCTTGCGATGCTGCTGAAGTTGAATGGTTTGTTAAAAAGTTGGTGGGAACGGATGGTCCGCCCGAAATGCGAACATCAAGAACACTTCAGACGCACAGACCAGTACCCATCCTGCGCCACAAGAACGGCATTTCGCACTGTACTGCCAATGTCATTGTCACTCAGAGGCCAAAAAGTCTTGTATTCTCAAACATCAATTTCATGGAGTTTGGGGGTGGTTATTAGGCATTGTATCTTCTCTTAATGTTGTGACACTCTTATACTGTGAGAAATCCAATGTGGATTCCCATCATCTGGCAAGCCGACGATATGGTTACTGTGGCGTGGATGCCAGCACAAGTAAACATCAGCTTACTGTCCTCGTGATACTCGCAAACAAAAGCCAAAAGCAGCAAGCCGCTGAATAGAAACACTTTTCCTAAATCAGATACCCGACAAACCGTACGTATGAAGCCCTTACTCCTCGTGTCGCCCTATTCACATTGCTAACATCTCAAGGCCAACAAAATGACCCTCCATATTCCCATTCTCAAACTCCCCCTTCTCCTCCACCTTCTGGTCGAGACACCAGCGTCACTCTCCTTCCTCCTCCTCCCAGAAGCTCAGCTCCCCGGCCCAAGCCCAGAAGCAACACTCATTCTCCGCAACTTCGGCGGTCTTTTACTTTCCACCAACCTCATCGCCCTTGTCTTCCTTCTCCGGCCTCACTTCGACTCGCTCTCGGCCCTGGTTACACTCTGCCTCGGTACCTACCACGTCTGGCCTATATACCGAGCCTACTCCCGCCTCAAACATACTAATCTTGGCCAAAAGAAGAAGGAAACAGACAGGAAAGTGTTTGGGGGACCAATAGTTCACTTCTGGGTACATCTGTTCTGTCTGGTTGCCCTCGTCGTCAGCGGGTGGTATGGTCTAGACTGAACACCTGGAGTAATTTACACATCAAATCCCCTTCATATTAGATCGCTTTTGTCCGTTCTATCCAACCTATATGTACATTTCTCTCTGCTCTCAGCTTCTAAAAAGCTTAAGACCCGCCTCCTCGAGGCTGACACCACCCATCTCCTCATCTTCCTCCTCCTCATTATCATCCTCCTCCTTAAGCGCAAGCTTCTGCCCAAACAGCGCCCCAAACAACCGATCAATCGCGGGCTCCTCCCACCCTCTCCTGTCCTCGGGCGCCATAAAGTTCTGCAGCTTCTCGTGCACTGTATACCGCAGCTTTCTCCCCTTGCTGGCCTTTCTATCCACTTGCTTCCGCACCTTGGCCTCCTTCAGCGCAGCCCATCTGACAGTTGTGACCGACTCTCCTGGTGCACCGGTGTCAGCGGAGCGCTGATCAACCAACTCCTTGAGCAGAAGTTGATAAAAGTCGGCATCGTCGTAGATTTGGGCATCTTCCTCCACCTTCTTAGCGGCTTGCGCAGGGGCGCAAGACCGGGGGGTGCGGGCGCGCTTGACGAGGCGGTCGGAGCTGACGAGCTGACTGTCGAGGGCGGAGAGGAGAGATTGGGATTCGTTCTTGACGAGGTTGCGGGTTGTAGCGCCGGTGGTGGTGTTCTTCTTTACTCTTTCCGACCACTTATCCAACACCTTGCGGCGGTGGGTGAGGGCAACCTCTTCAGTGGCGAGCATGTTCTCCCAGATTTCTTGGCTAGAGGTGTCGACATCGATGGTTTCCCTCTTTCTCTTCTCGCCAACCTTGGCGCGGGCCTGCTCTGGCAAAAAGCTGTGGCGGACACTGTCAATGGTATTCCACAGCTTGACAGCAGCCTCCTCAGCAGCTTGGTATGGTTTGTTGGAGATATCTTGGTTGTTCTCCACCTGGTTGAAGGTGTTGGTGGCGACGAGGGCTTTCTGCAGACGGATACGAAGGTTGAGGATGGAATCGAAGGCGCGGCGCTGGACACGGACAGCTATACCCTTTTCTGCGTCGGCCTTGGCGGCTTGAGACATGGCAGAAACGATGGACTTCTTGTCCTCTTTAAGAGCTTCGCGAAGTTTGAAACTGTCGGAGTCTTTGTTGAACTTCTTGTCGTTCTTGAGGGCCTTGCGGAAGTCGTCCTGCTCGTCGTCTTCGTCTTCGCCATCTTCCTCCTCGTCGTCTTCACTGCCCTCCTCGCCGTCTTCGCTTCCCTCCTCATCCTCCCCAGAAAGCATCGCGCCCTCGTAGTCAGCCTCCGAGTCGTCCTCGGAGCCCTCCTCAGAATCCTCGCCGGCCTCCATGTCAAACATTTCCATCCCATCAGCCACCGAGTCATAGTCTTCCTCATCTTCATCCTCATCCTCATCGTCGTCATCCTCCTCTTCGTCCTCTTCACCAGAAGAAGTCATAAAATCAGCCGCGGTCGGCCTCTTTGCGATCCTGCCATTGGCCTTCGGCTCCTCCTTTGCCTTCCCATTCGCCTTCACCTTCTCCGTCCTGGGCTTAGCGCTAGCGCGGAAGACATAGTCCTTGAATCTTTCCTCGTCGCTTTCCCCAAGCGCATTATCGCTGTCGATCTCGAAGTCCTCGTCGAAGTTTTGGTCGCGCTCGAGGTCTGCCATAGAAGGATCGTCGAACTCTTCCTCTTCGTCATCCTCATCCTCTTCACTGCCATCCTCTTCATCGCTACTTTGCTCCAGCGCCGCCCGGCTCACCCGCGCGCCGCGGTATTCAGGGCCGAGGTTGATCCCCTCCTTTTCGCGGAGTTTGCTCTTGCTATCCCATCACTATTGTAAGCAATCGCACGGGTCCAATTTCAAAGAAAAGAACATACCCAACAGTAACATAATGCTCCGTCCCCGCCAACTCATTCTCCGACTCTTCACTTTCACTCCCCTCATCCGCCGACTGCGGCTCGTTTTCGATGTCAAAGTCCTTTGCGAGCTTCTCCTCGAACTGGGCGAACCGCTTCGAGGGCTTGACTTTCTTTGCTACTGGCGCCATTGTTGCTGAATACCGCCACAAACTGTTGGCAACTGCAGTTTTGAACCGTGCTTTGCGATGCGCAAGCAGATCAAAGCACCCACTGGCAGTAAATTTTTGGCAGAGCGGATCGAGGAAATTTTGGCGGTCGTCAAAGGCAGAATTTGCTGGTGGAAGGTGGAGTGGGGTCACCGTGGGTAAGATACTGTGCGCGCACTGGGGAGTGTATGCAGGGGTGAGAGCTTCATTGATGTAATTAATTCACATGAGAAACACCAGCATGGGATATCACCAGATAATCTCACCTTTTTTTGTTGTTTTTAGTAAAAGAAATAATCATTTGAACTCGTCATGATACGTTTATGATTACATATTCACTCCACAAAATGCCCCTCAAACTCCCGCCCTCAACCCTGGGGGTCGCAAGGCGGTTCTTCACCACCACCACCCCCAAGTTCGGCCATGAGAATCCCCTTGTAAGCCAATTCTCCCCATATTGACCTCATTACATCCTTCTCTCTTACCTACTTTCATCGCATCCTCCAACCTCCCACCTTACCTTCTCTCCTCATCAATGACCCCTCACCTCCCAAACCCCCATCTAACCTCCCCATAGGGCCTCCCAACCAAGGGAACAATCCCCCGCTTCCAACGCGGCCTCCCCACCAAGCGCCCCATCCCCTCCGTATCCCACATCCTCGCCATCTCCTCCGCCAAAGGCGGCGTGGGCAAATCCACCATAGCCGCCAACCTCTCCCTCGCCTTCTCCCGCCTAGGCTACCGCACCGGCCTCCTCGACACCGACCTCTTCGGCCCCTCCATCCCAACCCTCTTCTCCCTCTCCTCCCCCCCAAACCTCACCCCCAAAAACCAGCTCATCCCCCTAACCAACTACGGCGTCAAAACAATGTCCATCGGCTACCTCATCGGCTCCGAGTCCGCCCCCATCGTCTGGCGAGGACCAATGCTACTAAAAGCAATCCAGCAGCTCCTTCACGACGTCGACTGGTCACCCGGACTCGACGTGCTCGTGTTGGATCTGCCGCCTGGCACGGGGGATATCCAGCTGAGCATCACGCAGCAGATTCCCCTGTCTGGCGCGGTGATCGTCACCACGCCGCACACCCTCGCGGTGAAGGACGCGGTAAAGGGGGTGGAGATGTTTAAAAAGGTCGAGGTGCCGGTGTTGGGGCTGGTGCAGAATATGAGCTTGTTTACTTGTCCTTGTTGTGAGACCAAGACAAGCGTTTTTGGGGGCACGGATAAGGTGCAGAAGATGTGCGAGGATTATCAAATGGAGTTCTTGGGGGATGTACCGTTACATCCTAATATCGGGGAAGATGGGTCAAGAGGGAAGCCAACGGTGGTGGCGGAGCCAGAGTCGGACAGGGCAAAGGTGTTTATGGATGTGGCGAGACGATTGGGGGAGAAGATTGGTTTGGAAGCCGTTTGACGAAAATGATGATGGGATGCTATGTATGATATGGATGCAGTGTACGATGCCAGTGTCTTAATATAATGAGGCAAGGAGGATAAAACTGGAAAGGTTGCTCCAGATAAGTTAGAAGTCATCAAGTGCCTTTAATCCCGGATGTTTAATAACGACACTTGACATAGGTGAAGCAGTTCAGATCTCGAACAGAATCAAGTTGGATTCCCTATATAACCATTTAAACGCTAAATATATTTATTCCCTTGCAGGGACCTGTATCTAGAGCCAGAGCAGTCACTTGGGCTCCTCAACCAGGACCGACCCGTCCTTCCTCAAGCCCAGCTGCGCAGTATCATATCCATTCGCCTCCAAAAACGCCTTGAATCTTACATCCTCATCCTGTATCGTATCCTGGCCAACCTCAGGCACGCCAAACCAGCACAGCGCCGCGCTCAGGACACACCCTGCGCTGGAGACGTAAAACGGATATTGCGCCGACAGCGTTTTGCTCTCCCCTCCGGCTTTGACGATAAACGGGAAAACATACGTCCCCACAAACGCCCCCAGCTTCCCAATCGCCGCCGCTACCCCGTAGTACTGTCCTCTCACCCCCGTGGCACACGTCTTCGCAGCCAGCACCCCGATGTTGTTTCCAGGCCCCAGCTCCCCTAGCGATTGAAAGACTCCAAACACCACCGCAAACGCCCCAACAAGACCAGGCTGCGCAAGAGACGGGTAGCAACCCGCCATGATGAACCCCACCACCCCCTGAAGCAGCACCCCAACCGCCAGGGCCTTCCTAGGACCCAACCAATCTGACACAGGGGCACCAATCATCGTTCCCGGAATATAAAACAGATTGATGACTGTATTCCACCCAAAGACCGTCGTCAATGGCGCAGAGGTTGAGTCGAAAATGTTGGCCAAAATCGTTGAAGAATAAATCGAGAACGAGTACGCCGAGAAGTCGTAGAGGAACCAGATGAAGCTGACGATAAACAGCCGCCACCCGTAGAGCTGGAAGACCAGTTTGTATGGTGTCCGGGCGTACTTCATCGAGTGCTTCTGGAATTCCTCTGGTTCCTTGATGAAAAACCGCAAAACAAACAGACTGAGCGGGAAGACTACACCAATACCGAGACTTGTCCGCCAAATCGTTTCGTAATTGGTGTTGTGGGCAGCAGCAGCAACAAGCCAAGGGACGAAAGCCCCTATCACGAAACCCTGTCTCTTTGTTAGCAACCCCTTCATCTCGGGCTTCTTTTGTTGTGTGGATAATACTCACCCAGTCAATCATGCTATTCGTGAACCAAATAAACCACATATTTCTCGTCCCCTTCTTCAGCTCACCCGACTGCTCTGCGGCCGCAACACTTCCCGCGGGATATTCCCCACCAATGCCAATCCCGACGAAGAATCTCCAAACAGTCAGAACATTGAACATGCCCACTGCATCTCCCTTGTAGTAAGTCCCCGTGCTCAACGCCGTGAAAAGAATCAAGATCAACGTCGAGAGCAGCAAAGAGTTCGTTCTCGACCACTTGTCAGACAAGTACCCGAACAGCAACTGGCCAACCACCGTTCCGACAAAGGCAATCGCTCCAAGGCAGGTTTTGGCGGTGGAATTGGCCCAGATGTCACCATATTGGATGGCGAGGACGGTTACTACTGAACCAATTACCTTGTTTTGCGCGTCATGTCAGTTTCCAAGTCAGGGAGAAGAGATGATATGTCAGAAAGGTTGGAGAGGATAGCACAAACATTGTTGATATAGCCATCGGAGAAAAGCCCTGCTCCGCAAGCAACTACAGGAAGGAGCTGCTGCCAGAGAGTCTTGCCATTGGGGTTGGCGGTCATGGCAGCGCTGGTATTCTCCCTCTGGGCAAGAATCGGTGGACTATCAGAGGGGATGAGGATCTTTCGGGAGGCGGTGTGGTCAGAGAGGGCGCCCGAGTCGGCGCTGTCTTCCTTCATTCTGGCTGGTGGGTTGACACTGAATGCGACTAAAAGAGAAAAGAAGACGAAAGCAACGAGGGGGAAAAAGTAATGTGTTAAGACCGGGACATGGACCGGTCAGTCGCGCGGTTAGACTTTCCGTCCAGACGGGTCGGGCCGAACGGGGATGCCTGGGTTGCGCTAGGAGAGAGGCTGTTAAAAGACAGGACTTCAAGACTACTGGAATAAAGGTGGACGACAATCTGTACGATAGGCTATGTGGTGATATTGAAGGTATGAACGGGGGGAGGGGACGCTTCGATGGGGCACTCACCGACGTAATGGGTGGGGGGCTGCCGGAGATTGCAGTGTGGTCGCAAGTCAGGTAGGAAAGACCAGTCATGGACTCCAGAATGAAATGTCATGTAGAGATAAGAGCGTCGGGATCGGAGCAAGCCGGCAATTCAGCTGAGTAAACAGATAAAGTTATGGTTCGAGTGGCAGCAGGTGGCAGAGGATGTGGAAGGAGCGAGGGAGTAAGAAGCCGTTTCTTATTATACAATACTATCATTCATTAAGTTGAGTCTCCCCATGAATACACATGTCCGTCCAAGTTCGAGGAAAGTGCCCTTCATCAGAGGGGGGTAGCCTCGTCTCCAGCTATCCTCCCCTGGATACTCATGCCGACACCCCTCCCTGTACCCCTTGTCTCACTTTTCCCGCAAATCGGGCGTGCTCCTGGAGTCGTCCTGCATAATGCCTTCGAGATGTATGATGCCTTCGAGATGTTTGAGAAAGGCAGGTGACGTCGGGTTCCATGCGCTAAGATAAAGCTTGGGGTAAAACAAGCTTTTGGCCGTGGGCGGCCCGCAGCACCATCCACCTCGGCATGCACCTTGGCAGCCGGCAGCGCTGCGTGGGAGCTCTCCTTGCAGAAGACCATGTCTCGGAGATGCTGGGCTGTCGTACCGTCGGGCCCGGCCACGGAGGGATCATGCAAGCACCGCTCGCCTCTCCTCTGCAAGGCTTAGTGAGTCTCTAGTATGGAGCTTGCTTGTGTTACAGAGCCGTGTTATTGGGTATATGTACTACTTAATCAATGTTCATCTCCCGGTTCGACTCCTCGTCATTCTACAACCTTCTCGAAGCGAAGATACAGCTGCTCATTAGCAGGACGTGAAGTATACCCATCCGACTGGTTCGCCACGCCGTCATCATCAACGATGTAGCTGGTGTAGTTGGAGTAAATGGCAGCGATCATCAGTTTCATCTCTGCGAGAGCCTGTCAGACGTAGATTCACTGGCGATATGGGGACTACTCACCATTCATTGCGAAATTGGAACCAATACACATCCTCCCTCCCGAGCCAAAAGCCCAAAGCTGCCTGTTCCGTAGTTTCTTCTCTTCCTCGGTACTATTTCCAGGAAGCCACCGAGTATGATCCCATTTTTCGGCATCCGGGAAGACTCTCTCGTCACGATGGAGAGTGTAGGCCAGAGCTGCCACTCTTACGCCTCCCGGGACGTAATAGGAGCCAAGATGACAGCCTTTCTCTGGCGTTTGACGGGGCTGTGGGCCAGGAATTGGCGCGTGAAGGCGTAGTGTCTCTGTCAGAACGGCGTGGAGAAGAGGAAGACTGTCCAGTTGCTTGGGGTCTGGCATGGCTATCCTCCCGTCTGGGTGTTGTCGGAGGTTTGGCGTTAAGCCGAGGAGTTCGGCCCTGAGCTTCTCCTGGAGTTCTGGTGATTGCGACAGCCTCCAAGCCAGATACGTCAAAGCCAGAGCAGCGGTCTCTTGGCCTGCCAGCACATGATCGAAGAGCTCTGATGCGACTGACAGTCTGAAGTTGGACACTGCTGGGTATAGCAACGAGTCCTTCCCTTTGGTAGCTTCGTCCTTCCGCAAGCCGCTAACCACGCTCTGCCACACAACAGGCTCATCCCGTGGCTCATTATCGAGCGTGTCAGGAGAACCAGTTATCTGGTCACAAAGCCGTAGACACCACTCTCCGAGCTCTTTGTTGGCTGCATCCACCCATTTTGGACAGAAAGGAACGCCAATCTTGCGGCAAAATTTGGTGAACTGTGGCATCTCTTGGTCGTAGTGACCATAGCCGTTGCGGGCCCGATACAGCTCAAGAAAGTGCTCCCTGTAGGCCTCGTCGCCGATGAAGTCTGTGCCGTTCCTTAAGCCGAAGATATATCCTGCTATAAAATCCATCGTTGCGGCCATAAACACGGAGTAGATGTCGATGCCATGGGGGAGTTGAGTCTCCCTGGTCGACTGTTCAAGGATTGGCAAAAGTTTCTCCGAGAGAATGGCATGACCCTGAGCTGACGCTGCTGGACTTGACTGGATGTATGACTTTGAATATACATTGGATATCAAGCGTTTCCGCGCCGAATGCTCCGCCGAAGGACGTGCCGAGAACATGCAGACAGCACCATAGTTGTCAAAGACCGAATACCAGGAGGTCTTCTCGAAACCGCCCTGGTAAACGGTACGCACACAGTCCACGTCATCGATGCTCAACTCGCCGGGGCCGACTCGGACTACGGGTCCGAGACGACGGTGAGTGGCATAGAGTGTTCGATTTTCTCGATGACTGAACCGAATTCTCAGGATCCAGAAGCGAGAAAATGGCACCGACCAGTGGGCGTTGGGGATCCGCGCAAGAGGGGAGAAAAAGGCAGGCCAAAATATGAATCGATAGGTTAGAAATGCAAACAAGGCCGCTGCAGCGCAGCCTGGCACTGTGAAGCCACCGCTCATGTTCATAGGCCTGCGGATGGTCTCTGACTCTTCATTTGCGGCTCAACCGCCAACATGCATGAAGATCGATGACTGCACGCTGGCTGGGCGTCAATCAAG
Source organism: Triangularia verruculosa (assembly GCA_033296885.1). Taxonomy (NCBI): domain Eukaryota; kingdom Fungi; phylum Ascomycota; class Sordariomycetes; order Sordariales; family Podosporaceae; genus Triangularia; species Triangularia verruculosa. The sequence goes on along the minus strand of MU863928.1, from coordinate 217,696 downwards.
TCTTGGCCATCAAGTACTGGACAAAATAGCCGGTACTGCTAGAATCATACCCTCTTGCAGGAGCTCTTGACATCTCTTGAAGCCTTTTGGTTTAGGTATGTAACAGTCCTATTTTTTTGTCCACTGCATGGGGATAAACCGCTTCCATATTGGGATAGAAAAGTGGCATCTCATTGGCTGATAGGTGATCCGCCAATCTCAATAGGGCTAGTGAGTCACAGCGCTGCTCTCTGGAGCCCGCTGCAAGAAGTCCCAGCCAAGACGATGCCCGTCATTGGCCCCCATCATCGAAGTCAAAAAGCGAGCAGCCTGGAAGAAGTGATTGACATTCAACATCGACGTCCTTTCATTGACAAAAGCTCACTTCAACTCACAAACAATCAACTAGTACCTAAAGAAAGCGGTCACTTTTCCTCAAGAGCAATGGGGTCCTCGGTGCCCCGAAACTTCCTCGATCTCCCAGTGGAAGTCCAACTCTTGGTTTTCGCCAACCTCGACTGCGCACGCGACCTTCGAGCTCTTGCTCTGTCGTGCAAAAAACTGCACAGCGCTGTTGACAGCGACGGTTGGCGACATTTCGTGGAGCGGAGCTTTCCTTCCCTGTCTATCCCAGTCGCAGGTGGAAATCGCCACACATGGAAACAACTTGCCGAATCACTCACTTGGCAAAGTCGATGCTGGGACCGCCGCGCGTTGCAGTTCCAAGTCCTGCTGCACTCACCGCACGGTGATAACGTGCCGCGGCACCGGGCGAATATGAGAAGAAATGCGGGGTACAAAAGCCTCTTCCATTCCGTCGTTGATGCTCACTTCGACCCGGCCACACACCAAGAGCTTGTTGTATGGGGTGCCGGCGAAGATGTTGTTGCTCGGTACAGGGAACGCCAGGGGGGCGGCAAGCCATCAAAGTCATCCTGGCATCGAATCAATGGAAAGGAGCTGGGATTTAAGGCAGCCTACGACGATGTCAACTCCATAAAGATCATCAGCCATCATACCGGCCGGGCAATTGTCACTGGGAGACATAACGGAACGCTGTCACTGATCTCGGCTGAGCCTGATCATTTTGGCGAGCCCATTTCAGAACTCAAGTTTACTCCTTCATACGCCACCGACACAACTGATACATCGGAACCAGACAATGTGAGTTCCTTGGATGTCCTTCAACATGGAGGCAAAACTCGAATCGCGGCTGCTACAAGGAACAGCCTGCTCATATACGACCTGCCTGAAGACAATGCCAGCGAGCTGGAACCATCGGCTACATTTGACCTCAAGACCGAGATATTCTCGCTGAATTCTTCCAGGCTCAGTCGTGCCAGATGGATGGAGCAGGGTGAGACTATTGCTTTGGCCCTGAGTGGGTCACCCGACCCCCTTCGCTACCTATCTTTGACCCCGACGGGTATCACTCATCACACGGCAGCCAAGAATGCAAGCATTGCGGCTCAGTTTGAGCTCAAGAACAATGGGAACATCTGTCCGAATTCACTAGAGCCTGTTTATCGTAATGGAGGCAGCAAAACCAGTCTACTTCTCAGCGCTTGGCGGGATGGCACTATTAGGTGAGCCAGCCCGGCAGACCGATGAGATGCCTGGCCTTGATACTGACATTTTTCGTAGATTGCAAGATTTACGCACACCATCACCATTTGATGCCGTTTATCAGGACAATGTCGACCCATGGGTCGATGCCGAAGCCCTCATGACATATGGCGCCGATCGTTTCATTGCTGGAGGCGGCGATGGCCTCACAGTCAAGATATTCGACTTCCGCTGGGACAAACCATACCAACATACATCAGGGCTTCCATGTTTGAACCGAACTCCATTTCCAGCTCCTTCTCAGGCCTTCTTGAAGAATCCCGCGAGCTCGATTTTCGGGATTGAGAAGTGCAGGCAAGGACTGGCATGTCACTACCATGAGTTCTCGAAGCACATATACTATCGGCCCAACGCCAAATTCTACCTGTCTAGATCACTGATCAACAGTAGCGCCAGCATCTGGTCTTTTGCTCGGGGTTCTGACATCTCACCCAACTTTTACATCGGTATCTCTGGTGGAGTCATCGAAGCCAACTTGGAGCCTTGCCCGAACAACTACCCTCCGGATCAGCCTACAACGGACCCAAACTTTGGATTCTCGGACTGGAGAGGGCGCACGGCGGATGGCAGCGGGTATATGAGCAGACAAGTCTCGCCGGCGCTCATGGAGATCGGGGATGGTTATGCCTACAAGCACAACGACAGACCGATACTGCTTCCTAAACTGAAGGACTGCGGCGGACCGCCGGGCTGGAAGGGGTCACAGCTGGCACTCTCCAAACATCATCGTCTTGATATGAACTATCAGATGGACGGGGATTTCATATGATGAGTTTTTGAAGTAATTGGTCTGGAAGCCAGGCACGCCGGGAAGGGGCTGATAACAGCGAAACCAGCCCCTGAAAACCAGGGGCAGAAAACTAGAAGTGTCACGAGACCAGTTCCCCACAAATCGTGTAGACGGAAGCATTTCTGAGCCAGCCCAGCATCCCCAACAATTTGGACCTTCTTTCCATGTGGCCAGGAACGGCAATTGCTGTGTGAAAGCCTCTGTCACCAGCTGACCAGGTCAGATGAACAGCAAGCGTCGTCGTCGAGCCTGGAGAAAGATGGAGATCGGGTCCATGATGCGGCTTAGCTAATAATTAACATGGGGAATGGGATGATCCGATTGGCCAGTCACGTCAAAGGCGGGCTTGGGCTGAGAAAAAAGAGCCAAGACAAATGCCGAGACTTCTGGATTGCCGGATCTGAACGGATTGGGTGGGTCGCGCTCGGGAACGAGGGACGGACGTGCATGCACTTGCGACCCGGGAAATCATCTTGGGTTCGGGAATACATCTTGATTTTGGGATTGCTATCTTTGAATGTGTACAACAGCTGGAGATACATGAGACCAACGGGATTGTAACCTGAGACGAAGCTGCAAGGAGATGGGAGGAAGAGGCGCGGGTTGTTTTAAGAGGAGAATTGGAGGAACGGGAATGGTAGAAAGAGAAAGGCAGAAAAGCCCAGACAGCCTTGAGAGATGATCAAATGTGATGTCAGACATTACCCCTCCATAGCCGTGCTTCTGCCGACGGCGGCCGCGACCTGGAACACCACCAACAGAACGAGGTTCCTTGCGGTTGCGGGGTGCAGATGGAAGTTCAACAAGGTACAAGACGAGCTTACACCAAGGGGGTGTGATCCCTGGATGGACGGATGGGTAACGACGGGCGGAATTAACGTGGGAGGAGAGTAGTACCTTTCGTTTGAAGCTTGTTGATTGGTGATTCGCACTTCACAGATACCGGTGCCTTGTGCCGTTCGGGTCGGGTGTTTTTGGCTCTAAGGTAATAGGAGCTGGTGGTCTCCCTGGGTTGGTGGTTGAGGAAAATAGATAAGTCGGCCGGTTCTGGCCGTTTCATGCTTTCATTGTTTGTCCTTCCTGTCTCCCCGTTTTATTTTGTTCCACGCCTGCTTGAATCCACTTCAACAGTTGTTGACGACATCATCGCCAACAAGATACCTTGATACCCCCTTGCGTATAAGTCAAGCTTGTTCGGTTTCCATTCATCCGATTGGATTGGCGGCGTCATAAGTAGATCCCGTCACTTATACAGATCGAGCTCACCACCAACTCATCACCAACAAACTTCACATAGCTGTTTTCTTTTACGAACAGCAAACCAAATACCGTCAAGATGGTTTCAAAACTCACCAGCAATAGCTCCGAGGTCGAGACGGAGAAGATCAACACCAACATCGTCACCCTCACCCGCTTCCTGACCGAAGAACAGGTCAAGCACAAGGAGGCCACCGGTGACTTTACGTATGTTTCTCATCTCCGCCCCTCTTTTCACCCAATCCTAACTCACACTCAAATATAACAGCCTCCTCTGCCACGCCCTCCAGTTCTCCTTCAAGTCCATCGCCTACTACATCCGCCGCGCGACCCTTGTCAACCTCACCGGCCTCGCCGGCAGCTCCAACACCACGGGCGACGACCAAAAGAAGCTCGACGTCATCTCCAACGACCTCTTCATCGAGGCCATGCGGTCCTCGGGCAAGTGCGCCTTGCTCGTGTCCGAGGAGGAGGAAGACGTCATCTACTTCAAGGACGCCACCGACGCCCGCTACGCCGTCGCCTGCGACCCCATCGACGGCTCGTCCAATCTCGACGCCGGCGTGTCTGTCGGCACCATCTTCGCCATCCACAAACTTGCCGACGACTCAACCGGCAGGAAAGAGGACATCCTCAAGCCCGGCACCGAGCTGGTCGCGGCGGGCTTCACCATGTACGGCGCGTCTGCGCAGCTGGTCATCACGATGAAGGGGGGCAGCGTGAATGGGTTCACGCTGGACAATGGGGTGGGAGAGTTCATTTTGACGCACCCGGATATGAGGCTGCCGAAGAGCAGGAGTATTTACAGTGTGAATGAGGGGAATAGTTTGTACTGGGAGGACAATGTCAAGGAGTATTTCAACAGCTTGAAAGAGGCGAAGGAGGGGGGGAAGCCGTATTCTTCGAGGTATATCGGGTCCATGGTGGCGGATGCGTACAGGACGTTGCTGTATGGAGGTGTGTTTGCGTACCCGGCGGATAAGAAGAGTCCAAAGGGGAAGTTGAGGATTCTGTATGAGTGCGCGCCGATGGCGATGGTTTTTGAGAATGGTGAGTACATCTCTGACGTTGATACAATTTGGGGATAGGATGCTGACATGGAGATATAGCTGGTGGCCAGGCGGTTGATAGCAAGATGAGGAGATTGTTGGAGGTTGTGCCGGAGCACATTCACGACAAGAGCGGTATTTTCATGGGCAGTTGGGACGAGATTGAGAAGGTCAAGGCTTTCCACAAGTAAAGGGTGGGTACGAAAACATCATGATATGATGAGAGCGATGGAGGTTCAGGCTTTGGGTACTGTTTTTTTGTTTACTACTACATATGTATTACCACGAGGTGTTTTTTGATAATCTTTCGAATCAAAATGAAATCCGACATCATGAGAATGTTTCTTGGTGTTGATGTGCCTGCAGCAATGTTAGCGATGCCTCGTGCTCTCCCTAGGATCGGACCCGACACCGGCCCCGCGAGGTGTCAGTGGTTCTTCTGCAACAGACAGCAAATGCAGGTACTGTTTGACCAGCAGAGTCAATGCCTCGCAGCTAAGCGCAACGGTGTCTGACCGTTATCTGTCGAGGTGAGGCTGTTTGTGGTGTTTGAGTAAGTCCGGTCTTGGAGAAGAGGCTCGAGGCACATCTATCTCACATGCCAATGGATTATTACTGAGCATAGACATGGCATCGCGTTTGAAGGGTTTGAAGACAACCCTGCATGTCCGTGGTTTGTGTCTTCTTCCCCAGAGTTTATCGAGATCAAAGAAGTTGGGGAACCGGGGTAATCGGCGGAAAACGTCTTGCATGTGAAAGGAGGCGGGTTGCAGCAGGTGGAAAACGCACCCCGGGTTGCGCTAGGCCGGATTTGGCTATGCCTCGGCCTTTTCTGACATCACCTGGACCGGCTGGCCACGGAGAAGGCAGCGAAACCTCGCCTCACGGGGCGGGCAGCAACTGTGGAATGCTCAAGCAAACAAGAAACAACCGCTACTCCGAGGTAAACTTTTTGGGTGGTACTAAGCAGAGAGGCGCCGATTATAACCTACTCCCGTCTCCCCCTCTCCGTTCCATCCGCTTCCCTTCCCTTGACTATTGTGCCACTTAAATACCTACCTTTTCCGTTCTCTTTGTTGTGTGTCCTACGTACGACTCCTTGTACTACTCCTTGTCCACCGCTTCCCTCAAGTCCTTGACTCGTTACCGTTCACAAACCGCAACAATGGGTGGTAAGTACACAATTTTCAACTGGCGACAGCGTGGTAACTAACATTGTCACGATGAAGCTCTTGACAGACTTTCTCAGCTGGGCAACCAGATCTCCGGCGGCGCCTCCGCGGGCGGCAAGGCCAAGCTCCTGGAGAAGAACCCCGATGATATTGTCGTCACCGCGGCCCTCCGCACGGCCATTACAAGAGGTGGAAAGGGTAGCTTCAAGGACACCGCCGCCGCCGACCTGATGGCCGGTGCTCTCAAGTCCATCATCGAGCGCTCCAAGATCAACCCCGCCCTCGTCGAGGATATCGTCGTCGGTACCGTCCTCGCCCCCGGCGGTGGCGCCACAGAGATGCGCGCTGCCGCTCTCGTCGCCGGCTTCCCCGACTCCGTCGCCGTCCACACTCTCAACCGCCAGTGCTCTTCCGGTCTCCAGGCCTGCGTTGACATTGCCAACGCTATCCGCTCCGGCCAGATCGAGGTCGGTATCGGCGCCGGCGTCGAGTCCATGTCCACTCAGTATGGCCCTGGTGCCGTGACCGAGTTCTCCGAGCTCCTCGAGAGCCACCCCGAGGCTGCCAACTGCAAGGTCCCCATGGGTGTCCTCTCTGAGCAGATGGCCAAGGCCAAGGGCGTCACCCGTGCCGTCCAGGATCAGTTCGCCGCTGCTTCCTTCCAGAAGGCCGTCAAGGCCCAGAAGGCTGGTCTCTTCAAGGAGGAGATCGCTCCCCTCAAGGTCAAGTTTGAGGACCCCAAGTCCGGCGAGACCAAGGAGATTGTCGTCGACAGGGATGATGGCATCCGTGAGGGTGTCACCGTCGAGTCTCTCGGCAAGATCCGCGCTGCCTTCGCCAAGGATGGTAGCATCCACGCCGGTAACGCCTCTCAGGTGTCCGACGGTGCTGCTGCCGTCCTCCTCATGAAGCGCTCCACCGCCGAGAAGCTCGGCCAGACCATCCTCGGCAAGTACGTCAACGCTTCCATCGTCGGTGTTCCTCCCCTTCTCATGGGTCTCGGCCCCTGGAAGGCCATCCCCAAGGTCTTTGAGATCACCGGCATCACCAAGGAGGATGTCGATATCTTTGAGATCAACGAGGCTTTCGCCTCCCAGTGCCTCTTCTGCGCCAACGAGCTCGGCATTCCCGCTGAGAAGATCAACCCCAAGGGCGGTGCCATCGCTTTCGGTCACCCTCTCGGCTGCACCGGTGCCAGACAGGTGTCTACCCTCCTCTACGAGCTGAAGAGGACAAACCAGAAGGTCGGCGTTACCTCCATGTGCATTGGTACTGGTATGGGTATGGCCGCTGTCTGGGTTGCCGAGTAAATGGGAGGAAAGGTTCTAAAAAAACTCAATCATTTTGGTTTGGCAGGCGAAATCATTTTACGGGCATTTTTTCATGATCTTTTCCTTTTGTATTACTCCATTAATGAGATGATGCCGTCGTCGGCTGGCTATGTAACTCTAGAGGGCAATTACAGGGACAAAGTTTGGTTATACCTAGCGACAGCATAGGAGGGAAGAGGTGGATTTTGTGTTGGATAAATAAATCACACAAGAATTTGAAGTTTATGAAACTCTTCGTCTCATCTTGTGCATGTGATTTTGTCAGGAACAAATCATGGGCCTCGAGGTTCCAGAAGCAAACCGACACGGCGGATAATTACTGTGTGGGGTGGGAGCGTAGTGGGGGGTGACTGTAAGCCGGCCAATCAGAGGGCTTCTATTGTTTTAGGGTGCCGTCACCGCTCTGGAGATGTGAGTCGTCTCAATTGGAATTACAGAAGGGCCAGTCGCTTGCGGCCTTCGTGGAGTTCAACGTCCATTGTCCAGCCGTTTCCACTCCTCCAACACCAAATCCGACATCACGGAAAACTATCAGTTTCCAGCAGGCTTACGGCATCGATTTCCATCCCGACACCCCGGTTCTCGACCTACCCGACCTGTCAAATCGGCTTCCCGATCCCGCGGTTCACCCAAGGTTTAGGATTCTCGGCGTTCGATTGGTTACACGCCCTGGTATTTCTCGATTCACCATCCAAGACAAATCCGATCGCGCTCTCCCGAGTTTGCGAGCCTGCAGGTCGGCACCGGTCGAACCCCTCGCAGTGCCATACTCGTGCTCCCACGCCCCGTGTGACGAATTGAGTTGCGTCTTGGGAGGAAATTACACTGCAAGTCGCCGTCCCGGTGTCGGCCGTCTTTGACTACGGGCAGAGCCAAACGAGGCTGTGGCGCCTAGCGAGGTGATTCACAGGAACGTTCAGAGCCGGACAGTTCTTGGAAGGGCCACAAAGGATACTTGAGTTTGGGGACAGGAGTGGTGCAGTAATTGTCTCGAAGACGGAGAAGGGAGACGTTAGGTTGAAATAAGGCACAGGAGAAAAAGCAGCCTGTCATGGCGAGAGACAATGAGGCGTCGGGCGTCGGCCAATCAAAAAGGCCATCGGCGATCCATTTTGACAGCAGCGATCAAACACAGCAGCAGCAGCAGCAGACGTCGCAACCGCAGCATCGTGTTAAGAGCCAAAAGCACATTGTGGGAGGTGGAGCATCGCGGCTGCATGCCAGAGTGCCGTCTTCCAAGGGTCTTTACAAGCACCATGGTGCAGCACCCACCGCGAAACTGAACCGACGACAAGGTGCCTCGTTTTCTCCGGATAAGGACGAGAGAGGGTTCGCATTGGCTTCGAATCGTCAACATCATCGCCGTGCAACCTCGGAGCTGAAGCTGACTGGCGATTCGGCGTCCAACTTGAAGAAGAACGTGTCGCAAACGAGTCTGAAGCGCAATCGGTCCCAGGCGGATGTGAACAAGAAGTCTAAGTCGACTACTAGTCTCCACCGTCACACGGTCTCAAATCCAAACGTGAATAAGCTTAAGTCATCCGGAGCGAGTTCAAAGGTCCATTTTAACATTGGCGACGACGAACAGGAGGAAGATTCCCAAGACGAGGGAGAGTGGGTTGATGCTAGCACATCGGCCTCACCATTGCTTTCACGACGAGGTTCCACCATCAGCGGCAACGGCCAACCTCCGAATCCACCGCCCGGGATACAGGATAAGCCCCCAGTGGCATCGCCCCCGTCCCCTACGTCGCACCGAGACATACCGAGCAAACAGGCGCCGGCAAACGGGCTACATAGCGCAGACAGCAGCTACACCCGTAACGCAACACTGGGCAACTCCATAACATCGCGAATACTCTCACGAACATCCTCGAACGGCGTTGCGCCCAAGATGTCGACAGATATCGCTGTGGCACCGAGGCCACCGGCCCCTCGAATGGCGTCAGGCCCACCTACACGACCGGGTTCTTCTCAGCAGGTATCACCTGGGGAGGCGAGCTTGATGCAATTGGCAGGAGGAGCAGGAGTCCGGCCAGGAAGCAGCGGCAAGGCAGAGCTGCTTACCTCGCGGTTTGTTGGTGGAAGCAGTCAAGAGCCAGGTTCGGGCATTCCAACCGACTCCTTTATGCTGGGTGCAGCTGCAAATACGGGTGGAGCTTCACGGGCGGCTTTTGGTGGCAAGGCAGAGGCTTCCATACCGCGTAGGCCAAGGTCTATGGGAAACCTGTCGCATGCCCATCACGGCGAGGATGTGAACGGCAGCAGATACGATCATCAACCCGATGATGACGAAGCAGATCACCAGCATCCCAACGGCGGAGGTCGATCAAGGCGCAATGGGAACGGGTATGTGGTGCCGCGGGATATGAACCGGACACAGCAGAAACTGAACCTCCAGCGCGCGAGCTCGGGGCTCGAACCGACTGGCCCGGCGGGAATGGCAATGGTGCCGATAGGGGGAGGTGCCCCCCCGTTGATGGGTGTTGCGGGAGGTGGCATGGTTGCTAACTACGGCGCGACAAACCCGAAACACAGCAAGATCTTGGAGAAGACTGGCATGCAGTACCTCAGCGTGAGGAGACATCAGAACCCCATCGCGAGATCGATCGCGAGGATCCAGCAATTGCCGGGGATGCACAGGATGCAGAGGATCCCGCCGCCGAGTAGGGCTCCGTCTAGGAGGGGTAATGAACCCTCGGGGCTAAGCAGGATGGCCATGGATCATGAGTTTAGGTTACAGCAACAACAGCAAGGAGGGGGAGGGACGAGACCGCCGAGCAGAGCTGCGTCTGGGCTTAGGATCTCGAGCAGCGCGGCGAGTAGTTTTGGGACGGATGATGATGATCAGTTGGGGGATGGGAATAAGAAACCTAGGTTGTTGCATGGTGGTGGGGGAGGGCTGAGTGGAGCTAGTCTGGCGGACGGGGGGAACGATGCGGCGACGAGGGCGCAGCTGGAGATGATGTGGAATCAGAGTATGGATTTGAGCGCGAGCCAGGAATAGAGGACCGAGGCGGGCGCGGAGGATTCGTCGGAACAGCGGCAGCAACAGCAGCGGGAGAAGTTGAGGAGGGGGGGTAAGGGGAGTGGTTGTAATTTGGAGACGGTTAGGGAGGAGGAGGATGGGGATGATGATGATGACATGTCGCCTCCGAAGGATTTGTTGGTGGAGAGGGTGGTGGATGATGGGGTTTTTGTTTTCAAGCATTGAAGAAGGGTTAGCGAGTATATTTTTTTCCCCGAGGTTTTGAGGTGGTTTTTTTTTCTCTTTGAGAAGCGAAATAAAATGGGATAAGAGGTTTTTCATGACATAGTATTCTTGTTGATGAGCGCATCAGGACATGACGGGCGGGCTTATGTATATACATACGTTTGGCTTTTTGGATTTTGATAGCGTATAAAAGGGAAAGAGATGATTGATGATTGACTGCTGTGTGGCTGTGATGGTTGGTGTTCTCATACCTTTGGCGCAGGTGTGGGATATGTTTGTATGCTCATACCCAGCAGCACCTTTCTATATCGTTACAGGATGAATGGCACACACAGGGTTGCTTCTTGCCATCTACATGACTATATATGAGACAAGAAGAAGATGATGATGATACAAGGTGGAGAAGGTAAGGTATATTAGTCTTGATAACTCGGTAGCTAAGAAGGAGGGACGATGGTTCGTAACATTTCTATGCGCGAGCTGAAATCTAAGCCGTCACTATTATTGATATGTGGATTCAAGTAGCCGGTAAGACAGTAGATATGGTCTCTCTCGCCGTTTTCGTCGGACAAGGTATACTGCTTATCTTGAGGCCTGGAATGAAACCTTTCTGAGAACCTCTCTTGAATAGTCTTTTCCAGGCCCTATGGCCGATGCCTAGTTTTTCTAGACGTCCCAAGCGCGTGTTTCGCCTTGACTTTTTATATCACCATACGCTCCATCGAGATAAGCCACCTAGTGTGCCTTCAGCATGCACTCAAACCACCGGAATTCGCCGCTGGTAATATCACACCCGTATACCGGGACAGAATCCAAGACAGCAGACCCAAGCAGTGTCGTGATCGGCAGGGAGCGCCAATACCTAGACTCAAGATAGCAGCAGCTGATGATCAGTGTTATTCATTTTAATACAATATGTTCCAGCAACCTTCTCCCCCCAAAATCGCCCCTTCATCAGAGAAGATCAATACTGCAGCGAGCTCCTCGTCAAAAGGTCCCCCTAAAACCCGTCAACCCGGCTCCCCACGCCCTTCTCCCCCGCGAACCTCACCATCTCCATCCCCACCGACAAGTCCATCAGCCCCAACCCAACACTTTTATAAATAACATTTCCCTTTGCAAGCCACTTTGCCAGTTTCTCATGATCTTTATCCTCATCCTCCTCTTTACCCCCCTCCACCTCCCCGTCTTCCCTCTCCTTTTTATTCTCCTTCTCATCTTTCTTGTGATGATGACGATGATGATGGTGCTGCTCATGATAATCATTAAGCATCACCAGCTCTCCCAGTCTATTCCCCGTCAGTCTTAATCAATTAAAAAACAAGAAAAAAAAAAAAAAAACATACTCAACCAACATCTCAGGCCTCACCCCCGCCCTAATCAGCTCCCCCGCCTCCTTCAGCGCCCCATCCAGCGTATCAACCACCACCACCCCCCCCTCCTCCGCATGCCTATGCCAATGCCACCAATGTCCACCCTTGTCACCACCACTACCACGATCCCGAAAAAAATGCCTCTTCAGCGCCTGCCGTATCACCTCCTGCGGAATCTCCTGCATATTCGGCTTATAGCTCCCCACGGCAACAATCAACCGTCCCTTCTGCCTCCCCTCATGGCTCGTCAGCACGCCCCCGTCCCACAGCGGAGTCGTCGACGGCGTGCAGCAGATGATCACATCCGAATCAAGCAACTGCTCCTCCAGCAGCCGCGAGTATTCATTGTGCGCTGGGGTCAGGATGGAAAACTGCGTGCTGGACCACCCTTCGGTTTCCCGCAGGGGGCAGGTGAGGAACGAGTTGAGGAGGGAGGAGACTGCCGGGGAGAAGGAGCGGGAGAGGATGTTGATTTGGCGGATGTGAGGGCCGAGGAGGGAGAGGGAGAGGCGGATGTGCCAGTAGGCTTGGGCGCCGGTGCCGAAGACGGTGAATGTTTTGAGGTGGGAGGGGTCCCGTTTTGAGATGAGGAGCAGGGAAGCCAAGGCGGTGCGGAAGGCGGTTAGGGTGGAGGCGTGGAGGAATCCGAGGGGTGTGCCGTGTGGTGAGAACAGCGTGATAGCGCCGGTGGGCCTGATGGTTTCTTTTGGGGGTTCGTTCTCCTCGTCGGCGGAGGGGGAGGTGAGTGTAACGACTGTACACCATATCAGTACACACACTTTGACATGATAACAGTTCAAAGATACCTTTAACCCCAGTCCCAACCGAACTACTACTCGGCATAAACAACGTCGTCGCCCCCGTCGCGCTACTCCTTATCGACGTCCTCTCCGGCTGGTGGATCTCCGGCACCACATTCTCCTTCCCACCACTACTACTACCACCACCACCCGCCGCCTCAGCAGGAACAGTCGTAGCAGTCGAGTACTCATGCAATGCCCCGCTCAGCACCCCCATAAACCTCTGAAGCTCCTCCCTTGTCAGATTAGACACCAATCCCGAGATCTGGTCATCGGTAAGAACCGTAAGAGTCATGTTTAATCGATTTCGCCTCTGTCGATGCAACTACTATTCTTAGAACACACCAAAAGCTCAAAATAACTTCAAACAACCCTCCCCCGAATCTCCCGGCCGGAACGTGAAAAGCGTCTTGTAAGAAAAAGGTGAAGCGGTAACAAACAAACCGGGCGAGTGGAGGTTCGGGAAGGGGGCTTGGCAAGCCGGTTTGACAGAAAAGCTTGGCTTTAACTTCGCTTGAAGCCAAAGTGTTGGTTGAGGTTATCGCAAGAAGCGGGAATTGGTCGACGAAACGGTTGGAAAAAACTTGTGAATCGTTGCTGTAATATTAAAAGGCCCATTGGCAAGTAAGTGATTGATATATCAAAGCAAACAAAAACGCAAAATGCAAGAAATGCAATACGACTGTCACCCACACACACCACCACTACCTTCCTCTCCCGCTCACCCTCTTCTTGTCAACCACACAGTCTCCACTTCCCGCTCCCGTTTCCCCACATGCATGTCCCTTTCGTGTCTCCGACGTCACCTCTTCGGAAAGGAGATGGGGTCTAATTACTTGTAATCAGACGGCAGGCGCGGGAGCTGCGGGCTCATCAGGTTCGGATCGTTCAGGTCGGTATTCTGCAAATGGCGGGCTAGTTAGTAGCCATATCTTTGTAAGTGGTTCCAAAGCAAGCAACATTGTCAAGAACAGCGATAAAAAACTAGAGAATCCCATCAGAAGCACACAACCAGAATCAAAACAAAAGCAGACAAAACTGACAGAAACAATACATGTACATACAATATCAAGTACAAAGCTACTATGCTAAGCAATACAATCCCTTCCCAAGCCAACCATTCCCAGTTAATACTCCTTCTGCTCCCCTAATGCCCAGTTGCGAGCGAGCGAAACAAAATAACCAAACAAAAACATCGCGATGAACGATGTCAAACCAGAACGCCACCGATCCTTGAACCCATCTTCACATCTCCCACAAAATCATCTTACACTCATCTCCCCCTTCGCCCCCCTAAACACAATCTGCGCATGCCTACCTCTAACCACATCCTCCTGCCCATCCAACCCCCACCTCCCCCCTTTGCCTCCCTTCGTCCCAAACCCCAGGTCCTTAATCCTGCCACAGGCAATATCAAACAGGCATCCATGGACCTGCAGCCCCCTCTCCTCAATCGCCTCCCGAATCGTCATATTCGCCATCAGCACCTTGACCCCATTCTCCACATTCAGTTCCGCAATCTTGGTCGCGCGGGCCTTGTCGTCCTTGATCGCGTTGAGAACCTCCAGATTGGCGAAGCGGACTGCTTTCAGGGGAGTGAGCCAGGTGTCGAGGACCCCGCCGACGCGGGTGTCGCCTAGGGCGGCAGCGGCGCCGCCGCACGACGTGTGCCCGCAGAGGACGACGTGCTTGACTTTGAGGTGGGCGACGGCGTACTCGATGACGGCCGACGTGTTGATGTCGGTGGGGGAGATGATGTTGGCGATGTTGCGGTGGACGAAGACGTCGCCGGGTTGGAGGCCGAGGATGGTTGTTTCGGGGCAGCGGGAGTCGGAGCAGCCGAGCCAGACTTGGTGTTTTGTTAGTGATATGCCTTTTGGTGATGGTGACAGACAAGGAAGTCGACTTACGGATCTGAGGTGTTTGCCCGTCGGCGAGCTTGGGGAAGAAATGAGGGTTCTGATGGGCTTTGTAGCCGGCCCAGGCGTTGTTGGAGCTCAAGGCGTAGAGAAAGTGGTCGTCTGGTCGAGGCACGTTAGTGGTTTTGTTTAGGATATAAATGATCGGTGCTTCCCCATTGGTTCTCCGAGGGGAGGATGTCAAGGTTGCTTACCCTCCATGCTGTTTGTTGAGAGATATGATATGTTGTAGGTAACACAGAGGCAGGTAGCTCCTGCAATTGGAAGGAAAGAGAGAAAGAGTCCGGTGACAACTCAAAGCTAAAAACCCAGGAAGGTGGTTGCTCCTAGCTTCTTAAGTATCAAACTATAAATCAGATGAAAGGGGGAGCGCGATTTTTGAGAATGTCGGGTGGTCCGGAGGTGTTATGTTGGTGGGCTGAGGATGATAGAGAGGGGCAGGTGAGACCAAAGTATATGTAGGCAACCGGAGAAGTGGTGGTCTGGTGGTCTCTCCAGGTCCAACACTCGAATCAGTTACCTCCCCCCCGCCCTCATCTCCTCCCCCGGACTCGGGTTAGCCTCTCCCTCTCTCTCTCTCATTATCGAGATGGTCCGAAACTCGGATTTCCAACAAGGGCCAAGAAAAAGCAAGGACAACTCATCAGTCCGTGTGATCGTGTCGCCAACTGTCACCAGCTTTAGCCGTGCTCCATTCATCACAGCTCTCCCCTCTCTCTCCCCTGGTCTCCTGTTGATCCCAACCAGGAAATTCCCCAGGTTTCAACCGCATTTGGCGCGCCAGCATCTCCCTCCCCCCCGCCGTGTCTAATTGACCATCCTACCCAGTGTGTCATCGCTTCGATCTCCCCCCTTTCCCCCTCTCACCCCGCCAGCCTCAGCCCGGCGTGGGATGAAGCTTAAAATTAACCTATCCACCAACCTATCTTGCTCACTGGGCCCCGAGTACCCCGGGGATATGGATAACGCACAGACCACCAACCTTAACCGCCCTGTTTTAACTTCCCCAAGATGTTGAGTGTAACCCTGATCCACCATCCCGCGGGGGTTGAAATTCATCTGGTCGCTTCCCACAGGGCCACAGTTCGAACAGATGGCCCTGGCTGGCCGCCGGCCTGGGCACACCCCTGAAGCTCCGAATCTGAAATCGGACATGAAACTTGGCCATGTCTTCCACCATGGGCAAAAAGCAAGAACGGCATCTCCTTTCACCATCGTCAAAAACCGACGCAAACACACAGACATTTTACCCCATCCGAGTGTGAAACTCAGAGTTGCAATCAAGGAGCTTAACCAACCTCTCTCTCTTCTATTAAAAACCACGCTGAATTGCTGGCCCTGGATGCTTCAATTAATACAAGGAACTTCTAAGCGCGGAGACGAACACGGGGTACTTTCATCGAGGTCTAGAACAGTGTCGATGGATGTCTACCGGGAGTACAGCTGTCGAACGCGGTGTGGCGAAACTCTACTATCACTGTAGATAGAGGAAAAAATTGGCGTAGCTGGGGGCACGATACTCCCGAGCGATGGCTGGCTGAGTCTGCCGTGCAGTCGGACATGTCACCGGAGAACAGATATGCTGGACGCCATGAGACACGGAGTTCATCCCGCGGGGGTCGCTTTCCATGGAATACTTCTTCCGGTTCTGTCGATCCTTCACTGGTGTTGCACAACATTCACTTCAAGTCACCTCAAGTCTTTGAAACACCAAACACTGCACCAATCCTGCCAGCGAGAGCAGTTGCAGCCGGCCTTTGCCAAAGTACTTGACCTCGGTGAGACCCCAGATCTGCGGCACCAGGAGCTCACTCAACCCCTTCACCATCAGGGACCCAGCACAGTGTACAGTGTTTTTTTAAGACTTTCGCATTAAGGGGTATCAAGCAATCCATTCGTGTCCCATCCGAAGAAACAATTCATTATCCGCATCTCGGCGGAAGCAAGGCTGTTTATTTCACCCTGATCTGGTTTTGGTAGTCCCGTACGCCAAGAATAAGTGCAACAACGCCCAATCGACCCTTTATGCTTCCTTAAACCTTGATGGCGCTGGCAATAGCCTTCTCGCGCTTGATGATGCGCTGCTGGGCCTTGAAACCCATGATACCGCCACCCCACTTCTTGCGGGCATCCTCGTTCTTCTCCATGTAACCCTCCTTGATGGCAGAGACGAGCTTGGAGAACTCGTTCTTGTCCTCGGAGCGGACCTCGGCAAGGGCGAGGACGGCAGCGGTCTGGTGACAAAGTTAGCAAGAGCTCAATAAATATTTCAGAAAAAGCCCAACATACCTTCTTGTGGACGACAGTGCCGAGTCTGGCCTTGCCCTTGATGATGGCATATGGGACACCCATCTTGCGGCAGAGGGCGGGGAGGAAGACGACGAGCTCAATGGGGTCGACATCGTTGGGGATGAGGACAAGGGAGGCTCTCTTGTTCTCAATGAGGCCGACAACGTGGTTGAGACCGTACTTGACGGCGTAGGGCTTCTTGGAGACATCCTCCTTCTTCTTGCCTTCCTTGATGGCGGTGGCCTCCTTGAGGAGACGCTCCTTCTTCTCGACCTTGGTCTCAGGGCGGTACTTGTTGAGGAGCTTGAAAGCCTGGGCGGCCGTGTTCTTGTCGAGAACCTGCTGGAACTGGGCGATCGCAGGGGGGACCTTCAGGCGGAGGCTGAGGATCTTCTTCTGGCGCTGGAGGCGGATATACTCGGGCCAGCGGACCATGCGCGAGAGGTTGCGCTTGGGCTGGATGTCCTGGCCAATGCCGAAGTTGCGAGTCCGCTTCTCAATGAGAGGGTTCTAACTGGGTGTCAGCGCCTTCAATGGGGGAGAATGTGATGTTTTGAAGGATGGACTAACCTTGGGGGCCTTCTTGCCAGCCTTTCCCTGAGGGAAGGGGGCGGGGGCGGTTCTCTTTCCAGACTTGGGAGGCTATCATTGAGAAGAAGACATCAGCTAATGTTCGACATTGACTGGTGGTCTTCTAGAACTCTAAAGAGCGGACGGGCGAGAGGCGTTTCCGCCAAACACCGCGATCACAGCTCAAGCCATTTCATCACCTGCGATCTTGCGACCAGCAAGCGGAAAATTTCATGCCACTCGATAAATCGAGAGCAGAATAGCATCTAGCAATTGCACATCCAAAGATGGCATCGCCATGCTCATCAACCAGCAAATAAGCTTACCATTTTGTCGTTGGGCGTTGGCTCTGTACCGGGAGCTTGTCGATGAGAAGAAGTCTGGAGAGAAGAGAAATTTTGGCGGAGCTGCACAAGAAAAAGAGGATTGTGGATTTGAGAAAAAAAGCTCGGGCCAGCAGTAGGGTTCAGTGGGGCAGATCATTCAGCCAGTGCGCCCGCGAATGGTGGGGCAGCTCGTCGGATCTAGGCTCACCCCACCCGTAGGCCTTTGACTCAAAGAACATGAGTGAGAGGCAAGTCTTTCCCGACATCGACATTGATAGCCGAAGATTAAAAAACTACCGAGCTTCTATTCTGGAGGCCAGCTATTCGAAACCACCTTCTGTGGATCACAACCTCAAGAGATCAACATGGCACCATCACTCTGTGCCATCTGCAAGATAGGAAGGGCATATATCAAGCGACCCAAGAACCACGCAAAGCTCTGCAAAGAGTGCTTCATCAGAGTATTCGAGGACGAAATCCATCACACAATCACATCATCCAAACTCTTCTACCCCGGGGAGAAGGTCGCTATTGGAGCCTCAGGTGGCAAGGATTCGACAGTGCTCGCATCAGTCCTCAAGACACTCAACGAACGACATGGGTACGGACTTGACCTTGTACTGCTAAGCATCGACGAGGGCATCACAGGCTACCGAGACGATTCACTAAAGACAGTCATGAACAATGCCGTTCAATACGATATGCCCCTCAAAATTGTCGGCTACAAGGAGTTGTACGACTGGACCATGGACGAAGTGGTTCAGACCATCGGCAAGAAAGGGAACTGCACCTACTGCGGTGTATTTCGACGGCAGGCTCTCGACAGAGGCGCAAAGATGCTGGGCATCAAGCATGTCGTGACGGGTCATAATGCCGACGATGTGGCCGAGACGGTCATGATGAACTTGTTGCGCGCAGACTTGTCGCGGCTCTCACGAAGCACCAGCATTGTGACGGGAGATGATAGGTCCGAGGTCAAGAGGAGCAAGCCACTCAAGTATTCATATGAGAAGGAGATTGTTCTCTATGCATTTCACAAGAAGCTCGAGTACTTCAGCACAGAGTGCATATATAGCCCTGAAGCCTTCCGTGGCAGTGCCAGAAGTCTCATCAAGCAGCTCGAGAAAGTACGGCCAAGTGCCATCCTGGACATTGTACGGAGTGGAGAAGACATGGCCAGGCTGGTGCCAGGAGAGTCTCCGTCATCCTGCGCATGCAAAGGGCAGAAGGTAACCTCTGCTGCCCCAGCAGAAGATGATATAGGAGGATGCGGGTCAACAAATGGGCGTACTCCGGGAGGTGAGATGGCCGCCATGGATAAGCAGCTCAGAGAGAACGAGGAATACGCCGAGCTTGAGGTGGATGTCGCAAAGGCAATATCCAAGCCTAAGCAAGCAGAAAAGGACACAGAGAAGGTGTTGCCCATCAGAAGTGGCACTGGGCCATCTAAGGGAGGCAGACAAGTGCTCGGCCAATGCAAGCGCTGTGGATACATGTCCAGCCAGGAGATATGTCAGGCATGTACACTTCTGGAAGGGCTAAACAAGAACCGGCCTCAAATACAGATTTAACATTTTGTACACCACCATGGTGTCGAAGAGGATCAGAAGAATGAGGTGGTTCGTGGTCTATCATATGTGCGCCCTCGTCTTTCGACACCAGTGTCTTGATTTCTACCCTGCTTCCATTTTCATTCTTTAAGAGAAGCGTTTCTCGGCCTGGAAATAGTAAGCTTTCTGCATGATTGGTGACTTCGGAAAGAGCACGTACTCTCCAAGGCTGGTTGACTTCGAAGCCTGCCGGGGCGATTGGATTGTCTGTTTGCCCTCGTAACACTCCTGTGAGTCGTCTGTCGCGGTCCATCACTGAGGTTATGTGTTAGCACCTGGCCATGACTGCCATACTGGTCAGTTAGAAGAAGGTTCATACTTTGCTATTCGAGGCACATGTTAGCTCAAGAACCAGCGATCGAATAGCAAGATCAACATACCCTGTCCCAGGTGTCAATGGACCATCTGTGCTTCTTTCCGCCACCGGCGTAGTGTCTGATTCCACTCAACCCAGCACCAGTCACGCCAAACATCTACACCTCCATCAGCAATCGTGGTCCCTCTTCGTATCGGCGCTGCGCATAGTTCGGGGAGCTCTTACGGCAGTGATGATGACATAGGGAATGAGGGTCTCGAAGGGAACGGGCATTGTGGCGGTTGTTCGGCCTGTCAATGGCGTTAGCATGAATGGAACAGAACTCGCAAGTAGGGGAAGCATACCCGAAGCCTCTGTCCAGTCTAGGGGTTGGTGTTGTGTCGGTAACTTCGCAACCTCGAAGCCAAAACCCAAGGTCCAGGTCTCGTCACGGTGCTTGGACTGGGCCCCCCAATTCCAATTGGCGAAGCTCTCTGAGTGGATGATTGAAACTTGATGCCTCAGGCAGCAGGCAGCTCCAATTCCCTCGAAAGCTCGGACCATCTCATTCGTGCTTGCCAAGAACACCAGACCCATTGTTGTCCAATGACTAAGCACATTTGAATGCAACCTTGCACTACAGCGAGCACCTTGCCGGGGGGTCAACTTCAAGCAGCCAAGGCCAGCACCTCAACCCTCGCGATCAAGCGAACTTCGACGCTTTCGAACCACGTTCCCCACGATTGACTGTTAGAAACTGTCATTTTTACGCGTCTCTTCACCGAACTGTCTTCATAGAACCACCAAATAGTCAAATCTCGACGAATTACCACCTTATTCTGCGCGTTTAATTCAGCACCCCTATCGAGCAGGCGACTTGACCACCTCCGACTCACCTACTACCTCGCGCGCATCCCAACGAACCCATAAGTCCAGCTTCTTTTCTCGATATACCGGCTTAACGGACTTCCAAGCGTGTGTCCCGAATCATGCGCCGGGCGGTATAGGCCGGAGATTGACTGATTTCCTTTACCTCCCGCTGGCATGCGCCGCAGCTGGCAGTAAACTGGTGGGCTTGACCGAGCTCCCTCTTCTGGAGGTGCCGCATGGTTGGAGCCTGGTTACCAAGTTAGGGAAAACACAAACAGACAAATCATAATGGCCGAAGCGCAACTGATGCAGGAGCAACTACAACTGAGCGTGATGCAGTCTGAGCGCGAAGCCGAACTTGCCGAGGCTGAGGCGGATGGGGACGTGGTGATGGGGGAAGACAGTGCTGGGGCTTCCCAGAGTCAGATTGACGTTGGGAGTGTTGCTGATGAGCAATATGAGGATGCGGAAATGGAGTTGGATGCTGATGGCGAGCCTGATGACGACGCGGAAGATCACGGCGACCATAGCAGTACTCACAGTGACTCAGAACACGAAGAGGAAGATGCTTTTGAGGAGGATGCTGAGGGTGAAGAGGAGGATGAGGTGGTATCTACCCGGAACCGCCAGGCGCAACGGCGGGGCAAGGCGAGAGCAAGGGACGAGGACGCTGAAGATGAAGAGGATGGAGAAGATGACGAGGGTGTTGGGGCTGTCAAGATCAAACCTGGAGAAACGGACGACGAGTCGGACAGTGCTCACTCTGCGGATTCTGCCAGTGTTGCCAGCGTCAGTGACAATGACTCTGATGCTGGGGCCGAAGAGTGGGAGCCAACTAATAATGACGAAGGAGAGGAGGACGAGGATGAGACCGACGACGGCCACTGCATCTTTTGTAAGCAGAATGAAGAGAACGATCCGTCAGAAGAATTTGAGGTATACCTGGCTTGTACCAGGTGTCAGGACAATGGTCAGTGAATTCCGTGTGCCTGGTTGCTGTTTGCATCAACTGACGATTGTGTACAGCCCACCAGCAATGTGCCCGAGACAACAAAGCCTTGGACAGCCAAACAAGTCAGTAACTCTGGAAGAAGCTTGGTGGGACTATACTGACATAGCTGCAGACCCTGAAAATTGGAAGTGTCCGAAATGTGCGGATACTGAATCAGAGTCCGACGCGCCCAACGAGGAGGATGCTGGGATGGACGGTATTACCGACACCAGCGCTCCCCCCTCTGCCCGGCGTGCGCATGTACCGAAGCTGGCCAGAGACTTGCTCCCTTCGCAGAAAGGCATCGTCAAGCCAGAGTCCCACTCTGTCTTCAATCAGCTCGTGCTAGACGAGGACCCTATGGACGGTTCTCGCGTACTAAGAAAACGAAAAACATCATCGATCGAGCCCGACGAGCATGTCATGGCCCTCCGTAAAAGACGTCGGACCACAACAGAGGAGGCTAGCGCTGAGGAGGCCCCAGCCGGTAGGGAAGGATCCTCTAGGCCAGTGTCCCGATCCTTGCGGCTCAAGATTCCGCAAAGCTCCGGGCCTGCCACTGTTGCAAAGAAGACCAGAAACAGTATTGTCATCAAGATGCGCGTGAACGCAGCCGAGCTTCTCCGCATTGTATCCGAAAAGCCCAAAGGCCTCAAGAAGCGACCGAGTCGATCTAATAGGTCAGGAAGATCAGGTAGATCTGCAAGACGGCCATCAGGAAACGATACATCTCGTGGTGCCGGGGCGGTACAAGCCCCAATAGCCACTCCGTTTACCAGCACGAGTTACTCGCAGCCATTCTACTCCTTCTACGACAGAGAAGCGGATGAGCTGAAAGGAAAACCGTATGGTGGTATTCTCACTGAAATAGAAGCCGATACGTCAAAAACCATGCCAGCACCCGAAGACCGACGACGTTTCGATGAAGCAAAACAAAAGGCCGAGGAAGAATGGAGACAAAGGCTATTGCAGGTCCAAGCCGAGGCCGAGGTCCCTAGCAAGAAAAACAAGAAATCATCAGGTCCAGCCAGCCAGATCGAGTGTATACAGTTTGGAGGCTGGGAAATCGACACATGGTATGCGGCACCATATCCCGAGGAATACAGCAGAAACAGAATTCTGTACATTTGCCAGTTCTGTCTGAAGTACATGAACTCGGACTATGTTACGTCTCGGCACAAGCTCAAGTGCCCTGCGAAACATCCACCCGGAGACGAGATTTACAGACACGGCTCAATATCTGTTTTCGAGGTCGATGGTCGCAAGAATCCGGTCTACTGTCAAAACTTGTGCCTCCTGGCCAAGCTATTCCTTGGCTCCAAGACGCTCTATTACGACGTCGAGCCCTTCCTCTTTTATGTTCTTTGCGAGTACGATGATCTTGGGTACCACTTCGTCGGTTACTTCTCCAAGGAGAAGCGGGCCAGCAGCCAGAACAATGTTTCCTGTATCCTTACCCTGCCCATTCATCAGCGCAAAGGATACGGAAATCTATTGATCGATTTCTCCTACCTCCTGACAAGAGTTGAGCAAAAGACTGGCTCCCCCGAAAAGCCGCTCTCGGATATGGGTCTGGTGTCCTACCGGAACTATTGGCGGTTGATCATGTGCAAATACTTTGTTCAACACGCCGACGAGAAGGGCCTGAGCATCAAGAAGATCTCAGATGACACCGGTCTCACGCCAGACGACGTGGTATCCGCTCTAGAAGGTCTCCGGTGTCTAGTCAAGGACCCCGTGACGCAACTGTATGCATTCCGGGTCGACCTCCCATTCTGCAAGGAGTATGTTGAGAAGTGGGAGGCCAAGAACTATGTGCAGCTCAACGAGAAAGCTTTGACGTGGACGCCGTATGTTATGGGCAGAAGCAACGCGACAAACTTTGAACTTGGGCCGGCGCTGACGGCGATTGCTCCGAGAGAGGAGGACGAGGAGAAGCCTACGATTGCTGGGGAGAATCTGGTCAACGGCAACGCCTCTTTTACCCAGTCAGAAGGTGCCAGTCAAGGTACTAAGCCCGCACTCGACGCCAATGTCCTTGAGTCTACTGAATCAACCGAGGAGTCGGGAGAAGCTGCCGATGCCAACCCCACAGAGGGGGACACCAATGGCGATCAACCACAGGAAGAAGAAAACAAACCAAACGGCGTCCAACCCAACGGCAACTCCTCCAACGAAACTACCCAACCTGCCAACGCCGATGCCGAACAAGAACAAGAAAAAGAAGCAAAATCCGATCCAAGTGATTGGATGTCCCAATACATCGGTGTCCCACCCAGCAGATTCGAAGTCGTCCCGCCTCTCAACCCCCGACGCACCGACCGCTCCCGAGCAGTCGTGTCGCGACCACCGGTCGTCCGAACAGCTAGTAGCACTACGAGGCCAAGACCGAAAAGGTCGGGGGGTAGTGCCCGTCGACCTGCTGCTTCTAGGCCGCGGACAAGCTCGACCACAAATAAGAGAAAACCGGGTGGTACGGGTCGTGGTCCGGGAAGGTGGCCGAAGGGGACGAAGAAGAGTGATTATGGCAATGCGGATAGCGGGCCGGGGTTGCCGCCTGGGTGGGTTGCGGAAAAGAAGACTGGAGAGGGGCTGACGCCGAAGAAGGGGGATGAGGGAGGAGGCGTGTTGGACACGGTGCAGGTTCAGAGTCCCTCGGGAGGGAAAGGGAAGGGGTTGGGTGAGGAGCTGGATTTGGTGGTGGTGGACGTGGAGGTCGAGGAAGATCGGGAGAATGACGAGGAGTAGGTGTTTTGTGACTGGGAATAGGAAGGGAAAGGATGGGAATAGGGAGTCTTGATACCATGGCGTTATTTTTCTATTTAAGCGGAGGGGGATTATCATTGTTTAGGTTGGCACTTTGGTTTTATTGGGGAGAGGCGAAGAGCACTGTGGTGACATTACAGCGATTTAGTTATTCAAGGCATTGTATGCATTTTACACGTTCACTTCTTTGGGGGAGGCTTGTGATTAGGCGGTGGTTTCAGGGGGTGTTTTGGAGTATTAGATAGAAAGACATGCTCAGGGCAATTCTGAGGCCGGTTTGAGCGTGGTTTAGCTTGTGAGGTGTATGCTAGATCTAGATGATTCTGATAACACACTCTGTGATGCAGATAGCAACATTTACGTCATGGTCGTCCACCCTTGGTTCTTCGATGATGCGCTTCCCAAAGCAGTTTAGCGCATGCTCGACGCTTTCTGGAATGTCTTGGCATGCTTCGACACTGCAGCCGCCACCTGATTTGGGACATTTTTGTTGTCAGCAGTTGAGTTTGGGAGGCAGAAAGGTCCTGATCTAGGTCTGATGAAGATCTGCCGAAGCTTTTGTAGAGACACGCAGTGGTGTTGAACTGTTTAATACTGGAATCTCGGTTAAACGCCGACGGATGTCCTGACTCTCCACTCTGTTGCCATCTCCAATCTCGAAGAGAGATACGGATACAATTTCATCTTGTCAATTATTCCATACTTTCTGGCAACTGTCTGAAGTTGGCAAAGGGGTACATTGCAGACTCGCGATTGAGTTGCCGCCCACCTAGTGAACAGCGCCCACCAACCACCCGCGCCACTCCCACATGCGGTACCTACCTACCCAAAGATTGCGAATCAGGGGCTGAAGACAAGGCGAAAAACCTTAAAACGTCTCTACCAATTTCATACTCCAGACGGGAGTATCTTGCTACCGACAAGATCTCAGGTATCGGATCCATTTGCAACCAACAAGGAAGGTCGGTGGCGCGTCCTTTGGAGGTCTTGCTCACACAATCGCTCGTGCCAAGCTCCCGTCGGCACCACACAGTCCTCCCCCGACCGGCCGGCGACACGCACCACTGCCACCACCACCTCTCACTTTCCTAAGCTCCCTCATTCTGCGACATTACCGGCCTCCCACTCTCGACTTCCGCTACCGCCGGGACATCTTTCCCCTCTTCTTCTTCACGACGCCGACGCCACCATGTCGAAGGTCATTCGCAGCGTCAAGAATGTCACCAAGGGTTATTCGGCCGTCCAGGTCAAGGTGCGCGAAGGTGGGTTCCCTCCTCCCCATCGCAAGGAACAAGACGTCCACATCGACAGCCTGCGCCGCATCATGCGCGCAATCGGATCCGGGGAATACTGATGGATTTTGGCTAACCATTTGACGAATAGCGACCAGCAATGACCCATGGGGACCGACAGGCACGCAGATGAGCGAGATCGCTCAGTTGACGTACAATTCGTGAGTGCATACGCAACCTCACCGGTGCCGGCCGGGCTCGCTAGCCACAGGTGTCTCCAAGTCCAACCATTTGCTGACGCAGCCCACCACACACAAACAGGTCGACCGAGTTCTACGAGATCATGGACATGCTCGACAAGCGGCTCAATGATAAGGGCAAGAACTGGCGACACGTGCTCAAGGCGCTCAAGGTTATGGACTATTGTCTGCACGAAGGCTCCGAGCTTGTTGTGACGTGGGCCAAGCAGAACATCTTCATCATCAAGACGCTGCGCGAGTTCATCTACATTGACGAGGAGGGCAAGGATGTCGGAGCGAACGGTGGGCATTTGGATTTCTCTCTGCTGCTTGCTGAGGACAGGTTGACTGACTTGGATTTTGCTAGTTCGAATTGCCGCCAAGGAGTTGTCAGCGCTAATTGCCGACGAGGAGAGACTGAGGGCTGAGCGCACCGATAGGAGGATCTGGAAGTCCCGTGTCAACGGCCTTGATGAGTACGCCCCCCAGCAGAGCAGGGAAGAGCGGCCGGCCCGCCGCGAGCGACGCCAGCCAACCGACGAGGAGGATGCCGAGTACAAGCTAGCCATCGAGGCCAGTAAGTTTCAGGAGGAGGAGGACAGGAAAAAGCGCGAGAGCCGAAATGCAGATGACGATGACGACGATCTGGCCAAGGCGATTAAGCTCAGCAAAGAGGAAGAGGAACGACGGCGACGGGAACTGGAGTCGACCAACGCTGCGGCTCTTTTCGACGATACACCGACGCCAACGGCCCAGCCTCAGTTTACCGGATTCAACCAGGGCTACCAGCAAGGGAGTGCGGTTGATTTCTTTGCCAACCCGATCGACCAAAATCAGATGCAGATGCAGCCTACGGGCTACGTACAGAATGCCTTCACCGGGTATGGGGTGCAGCAACCTCAGCCAACTGGATACCAGAATGGCTTTTCCAACGGATACGGCCAGCAGCCAAATGCTTTTGACCCATATGGTCAACAGCAACAGCAGCAGCAGGCTTTCCAACCTCAACCAACGGGCTACAACCCATATCTCCAGCAGCAGCAGCAGCAGCAGCCGTTCCAGCAGCAGCAGCCGTTCCAGCAGCAGCAGACACAGCAGCAGCAGCAGTTCTTGACACCACAGGTCCAGGAGCCTACCTTGCAACCGGGCAGCAACAACCCCTGGGCCAGCAACCACAGCACTGGCTTGCAATCCCTGAAACCCACACCCACCGGCTCCAACAACCCCTTTGCCCAACGGCCATCCTCTGCCTTCAAGGCTTCTTCCTCTCTCGGCAGTCTCCCCGAACAAAAGACTCTTTCTACCTTTAGTTCCTTCAACTCGCAGCCCGCATCCCAGTCCCAACCACAATTCCAGTCTCAGCCATCGTTCCAACTTCAGCCACCCCAGCAACAACAGCAGCAGCAGCCGCAGCAACCTCAGAGGGAGATGACGGAGCATGAGGCAAGACTCAACGCGCTTTTGGCTACTGGTGAGGGTCTGGACACGTTCGGTAACACGGGTAATCTCCGTATTCCGGCGCAGCACACGGCTCCAGGAGTGTTTGTCAACAGTGCTGGTGCAGGCCTGGGTAGGGTCACGGCGGATGCAACAGGAAACAACCCGTTCCTGAGACAGCAGTTTACAGGAATGCCCACAGTGTCATATGGGGCTGGTGGGCAACAGGTACCGGCTGCTACAGGCCCAGGAGCATTCGGGGGCGTTGGGGGAGGGGCGAGCAATCCTTTTGCGCAGAGGCAGCAGCAACAGCAGCAGGGCCAGGGGGATTTGATTCAGTTTTGAGGGGTGATTGAGTGAAGGTGAGAAGAAGTGGTGGAGGAGAGAAACAAGGGGTTGTTTAATGGAAGACTCGGTTTCAGTTTGACCGGGACTCCATTGTTAGGTTTTTGGTAGTGAAGGAGCAGAAAAGATGAGGGAGTGGAAAGAGGATGACAGAGTGGAGATGAGGATGTGGTGGACGGGATGATTTATTTACTACTTTTTTTTTCTCTTTCTTCTATCTTGGAACTTGACCTTCTCTTCGAGTGTGGTGTGACGATACTGTTCTCGATGTGATGTGTGAAGTCCCCCGTCATCATCATTATGGTCACAATTGGGCAGATAGGGCAGGTAAAATTTTCAGAATTAAGGTTGTGTCTTTTTCAAAATATTGCAGGAGTGGGATAACAAAAAGGTCGTACTCAAAGAAGCTTGAGAATGGAGACCGTGTCCGTTTGAGATTGCCGAGGTGGGCTGGTGGCTGAAGGGGATGGCGTGTGAGATATGAGGCAGAGAAATGGCAGACATAATCCAATGACATGGTAATGAAGCCTCGGGTATCCTCTACTGTCTTCGCCTGTTCAGCTCTTTCATGAGAGCATAGCTTGGAAGAACAAACGTGCGAGTTGTATGGGGGATTTATAGTCTCTTCACCAGATACCAGGCAGCACAGAGGAACCAATGTATGATTCATCAGGGGTAGAGTCTAAAACGTGAAAGATAGCAAGGCGGCCAATTAAGCTACTGGTAGGAGTGGATGATTTGCAGGTAGCTCTGCTCCAGTGCGTCAAGCTCGCAAGGCAGACTGGAGAATTACTAAGCTTTGAGCTGCTGGACCAATCAGAGGGGAGAATTGGGCTTCCAGCTGCCAAATTTCGCTGGGACACGTGATGGATAGGCGATAATGGTTGATAAGCTCAAGGGCGAGAGAGCGAGGAGACAGCAGAATAAATATCGGGCGATAGACCAGGTCTTCTTGTCTTCTTTGTCCATCAGGGCAACAAGTGGAAGACAAGAGAGACAAATCCGTAGCTTGATGCTGGGTGCTAGATAATTGGTCCGTGTCCTGTCAAAAAGCTGCAACCCCGGCCACTCTTTTTCGCAGTGGTGCTTTTTGAGCAGGTGACGCACGGCTCACCCAGGGCTCTTTGTGATCTGATTGGCCATCCGAGCTCTCCAGCCCCACTCATTGGGCTAGGAAAGAGAACGGGCCAGGCAGAGGAAAGAGAGTCGGAACTTGAGAAGTTTCGCGAGCTTGCCAACTCCATTCTCCATCGCGCCTGTCACGACCACAACCCCAAGGGTCAAGAAAACAAGGTCGCCGGCGCATTTCTTTACCTTCTCTCTCCCCGCCCACAGCGCAGGCGAACATCTGAAACCTGCCCTTATTGATTTCCTTTATCTCATTGTGTACAAGGGGATTTCGGGACTATTCATTTTCTTCTTCTTTTTTTACGGGGGGAAACAAACATCCATCCACGTTACGCGCAAAGCGAGCACCAGCAGACACCAGTCCCTGCCTCGCGATATTTTTTTCAAGTTCGCTGTCAAAGATATCCATCTGATCCGACAACGACAAGCCTGCCAATCATCAGCAACACCGATATAGCTCGTCGTCTCGCGCGACTGACGACAAACATTCCCCGTTTGGTCTCTCCGACTACAACACACAACATTTTCGTCTGCCTGCCACTGCGCGACATCGATCACCACCTCGACGATGGCGTTCGGCGGTTTCGGCGGCGGCGGCGGCGGCGGCGGCTTCGGCCAAAATAATAATACCACCGGCTCGACATTTGGCGGCTTCGGTGCGACAAACAACACAGCTTCAGGTACGTATCATCGACTTTCTTTCGGCTTCTTCGAGGATGGCATCTCGTTGCGACATCGATCGACATTTCATCGAGCTACCACTCTCGGCCATGATGTCTCAGAGGATGCGACAGATTACTGACTTCTCGCCCTAGGGTTTGGCACAGGCACAGGATTTGGAGCGAACAACCCCACAGCCGGCACCACTGGCGGCAGTCTCTTCGGCGGCGGCGGTACCACAGGCGGCTTTGGTGCTGGCACGACGGGAGGTGCTTTTGGAGGCGGTGGCTTTGGTGCCGCGAAGCCAGCATTTGGCACCCCAGCTTCCACGGGCGGCGGAGGCCTTTTCGGCAGCACAACTGCTACCGCTGGCGGCACAGGCTTTGGCTTTGGCAACACTGCCAATGCTGCCACCACATCAACACCCTTTGGCGGCGGTGGTGGATCATCACTGTTCGGCGGGGCGAAGCCTGCTACAACTGGCTTTGATGCTACGGGGTCAACATTTGGCGCTGGGGCAACCGGTGGCAGCCTTTTCGGCGGCGGAGCTACTACCACCACAGGAACCGGCTTCGGCGCGACGAATAATCCCGGGATTGGTACCGCCACCGGTGAAGCTCCAGGGACGGCTGTCGTTGCCTTCTCCCCGTTGGTAGAAAAGGAGCCTAACAACCCGGCTCAGAGCAACTCCTTCCAGAATGTCATGTTCATGGATGCTTACAAGCGCTGGTCTGGCGAGGAGCTCAGGTTAGTCGATTACAACCAGGGCCGGAAATCGGGAGGTGCTACTGGGTCGACGTTTGGCAGCACCAACTTTGGAGGCTTTGGCGGCACCTCGACGACCACCGGTACTGGCTTCGGCACGGGAGCTACCACGGGAGGCGGCTTGTTTGGTGGTGGTGGTGCTACGGGCGGAGGTTTTGGGGCAGCAACGGCAACACCTGCTGCTGCTACTGGTGGCTTTGGCGGCGGTGGTCTTTTTGGTGCCAAACCTGCGGCAACATCCGGCGGGTTGTTCGGAACTACTCCTGCGCAACCTGCTGCCACAGGTGGTGGTCTTTTTGGAGGCGGCGGAGGCGGCGGAGGCGGCTTTGGCACCACTGGAACAACTACCGGCACTGGCTTCGGCGCTGGAGCTGTTACGGCTGGCGGTGGTCTCTTTGGCAGCAACGCTGCCGCTGCTGCTAAGCCTGCCTCTGGATTCAGCTTTGGTGGAACTGGTACCACTACTGCCGGTACTGGTTTCGGAGGCACTGCGACTGCTGGCACTGGCGGTTCACTTTTCGGAGGTGCCCAGCAACAACCTGCGGCAACCGGCGGCGGTCTTTTCGGCAATGCCCAGCAACAGCAACAGCCAGCCGCTACAGGCTTTGGCGGATTTGGCGCAGCCGCAGCTCAACCCGCTGCTACCGGGGGTGGTCTTTTCGGGGCTAAGCCAGCTGCAACTGGGGGTGGTCTTTTTGGCGCCACAACGACTACACCAGCGACAGGCGGGCTCTTCGGGGGTACTCAGCAACAACCTGCTGCCACCGGGTTTGGCGGAGCTGCTGCCCAACCCGCTGCTGCTGGGGGCGGTCTCTTTGGAGCCAAGCCAGCCACTACTGGCGGTCTCTTCGGCACATCTACCACTACAGGAACCGGCGGCGGTCTCTTCGGAGGTGCTCAGCAACAACCTGCCGCAACTGGCGGCGGTCTGTTTGGTGGTGGTCTAGCACAGAACAACCAAGCGAAGCCATCTCTTTTCGGCGGCAGCACACCCGCTGCTGGTGGTCTTTTCAGCCAACCCGCTCAGCAACAAGGTGGATCGCTGTTCGGCGCTTCTACCCAGGCGCAACCACAGACTGGCTTTGGCAATTCTTTGCTCGGTGCGTCCCAACAGCAGCAGCAGCAGCAGCAGCAGCAGGGTCTGTCAACCAGCATCAACGATCTCTCCGCTTATGGTGCTGCTACTTTATTCTCAGGGCTAGGTGAAGACAGGATTACCAACCCCGGCCCTTTGGCGACTCCTCTGGGTGGTAAGCCCAAGGCTAAGAGCCGATCGATCTTGCCCATGTACAAGCTCAGTCCTGCGAATGCGTCCCGCTTTGTCACCCCTCAGAAGAGAGGCTATGGGTTTTCGTACAGCGCCTATGGATCGCCTGCCACGCCCTCGAGCATCTCTAGCACCCCTGGCGGTCTCGGACAGAGCCTTTTGGCCAGCAGCGTTAACCGTGGGTTGAGCAAGAGCATTTCTGCTAGCAACCTTCGCCGCAGCTTCAACGTCGAGGACAGCATCCTGCAGCCGGGCGCCTTCTCTGCCCACTCCAGCATGCGTCTCTTGGGAGGCACCAACAGCCACAAGAAGCTGATCATCAACAAGGACATGCGCAGCGATCTTTTCAGCACCAGCGACAAGAAGCAAGCTCAGGAGGATGGAGCCCGGAAGTTGTCCAAGAGAGTCAGCTTCGATACCAGCACTGCCGATAGCCCCAACGGCGATGCACCTGCTGCCATCACGGATGGCACCGAGAACGACAACCTTGGTTATCTCAAGCCTTCCATCCGCCCCAGCGCCAATGGTACCAACGGCAACAAACCTTCCCCGGTCGCCGCCGCTCCCGAGATGGCCCAAGTCAAGGGCAATGAGCTTGCCATCGTTCACGAGGAGGAGTCTCCTGTGTCTGCCCGGGTTGCCCAAGTTGCCAAGTCTCCCAGCTCCCCGGCTAGTGTGGACGAGCCTGGCGAGTACTGGATGAGCCCTTCGCTCGAGGAGCTTCGTGCCATGAACAGGATGCAGCGCCAAAAGGTTGTAGACTTTACCGTCGGCCGCGTCCATGTTGGCAACGTCCAGTTCAAGGTCCCTGTTGACCTCAGCAACATCAACGTGGATGAGATCGTCGAGAACATCGTCATCTTGGTCCCCCGCTCAGCCACCGTTTATCCTGTTGCTGCCAAGAAGCCACCTGTTGGCAAGGGACTCAATGTTCCTGCGATAATCTCCCTCGAGCATTCTTGGCCTCGTGGTGGACGGGAGGTCAGTGGCCGTCGTCTCGAAAAGCACATCCAGAAGCTGAAGTCCATTCCCGACACAACCTTTGAGGATTACGACCCAGAGACTGGTGTCTGGCAGTTCTCTGTCGAGCACTTCACAACTTATGGCCTGGACGATGATGATTCTGATGAGGAGTTCGAGGAGGAGGCCGTTGTCCGCCAGCCTGTACAGCTTGCCAAGCTTGCCCGACCTGAAGTCGAGCAGATCCCGAGCCCTTCTATTGAGGCTGCCTCCACCTCGCCCGTTGATCCCGACGACACCTTTGAGTTCAAGCGCAGCCGCCGCACCCTTCCCGGTGCCTTCGATGATAACGAAGCCGCCATGTTCGATGATGAAGAGGACTCTGATGTCGCTCACCACCAGGGTACGCCACCTCATGAGCCCCTGGATGCTGACACTCCCATCCCATCACGGGAGTGGCCTGAAGATGAAAGCATGGCTGACGGACCTGATGACTACCAGCTCGAACCTTATGAGGACTCATACGAGTATGAGCAGGGCTCAGTCGACGCCGCCCAGGACGAATTCCCGCTCTCCCGCTATGACGGCAACGATGAGCAGGTCCCTGCTGGCATCGTGAGAGCACAGATGAGGGCGCTCAAGAAGTCGACGGCCCCAACTAAGATTGAGGTTGCTGGTGGCGATGATTGGACTCAGATTTTGCAGGCGAGCGTGCGGGCACCCAGGACGGTGGACCGGGCTACTCTTCGGGAGCTTAATGAGACGGGAGCGGTGTGGGATATGAAGGATCGCGGCAGTCCCGCGCCCAAGGACATTGCGGTGGATAATAACGATGATGGCTTCGCGACCAGTTTGGACCTGATGAAGTCGCTGTTTCAACAGACGAAGGGCGGGCCGACTCAGTCTTTGCAGGCATCACCAGCAAAGGGTTTCGTAAAGGTTGGTATCCCGCTTGTCTCTTAGTTTGTTCTGCACACACACACACACACACACACACACACATCATTTCTGTCTTGGTACCCAAAAATGCATCGATCGGTTTTGTAATACTCTATGTATAATGAATAAAACGTTTTTCTGACAATTTCCTTGTGTTGCAGTGGCCATATCAGACGCGTCCCAAGCTTGACAAGGAGGAGTCTCGGTCGGTTCCTCGCCCCAATTGGGGTCCTGACGGAGTTCTCGTCACGGCACACGACGGCGAAGCCAACTTGCAGGCTGTTGACGGATCGATCACGCCCGGAGGCGAGGCGCAAGTCAGCACCAAGATTCTGGCTCAGCTTCAGCAGTATGTCGACTCTGTTTCCGGCTATCAAGGAGACTCTGGGCCCGAGTTCAAGAAGTTGGCGCAGGGCGATTCGGTTTGGGAGTTGGCGTCTTTGCTTTTTGATGACAACGGGAATGGACTACCTGGCTTCTGGAGGCAGTTGGTGCTGGAGTCGACCAAGACCGGGGTTGTTCGGGCTGAGTCGGCGGAGGAGAAGGCGATTGTTTGCCTGGCTGGGAACTTGGTGCCTGAGGCCTGTGTGCAGTTGATCAAGGGGAGGGATATGAGATTGGCTACGCTGGTGGCGGGGATTGGGAGTCAACAGCAGGATATCAAGGCGCAGTTGAGGGATTGGAGGGAGTCGAATGTTCTCTCGGAGATCTCGGAGCCCGTTCGCGCCATTTACGAGCTTTTGGCTGGCAACGCTTGCGTTTGTGACGGTGTTAAGGACGCGCCTATTGAGAGCAGGGCCGCTTCTTTTACTATTTCTCAGCGTTTCGGTTTGGATTGGACGCAGGCTTTTGGGCTGCGGCTGTTTTACACTGCTGGTGCTAAGGAGGGCGGACCTAATGTTGCGGAGGCTATCAGGTCATTCCAGTCGGATATTGAGCAAGATCGTGAGCCGGAGCCAGGCAGCCCGCTTTGGTCGCTGCTCAAGGCTTATGCCAACCAGGAGTTTGACTGGAGTGATTCGAAACTTGGGTGGCTGATGACCAGGGCTATTCACGCGAGTGGCAAGGTCAATTTTGGCGAGGATGATGTTGAGAAGCTGGACATGGCGTCCCTGTCGTTTGCCTCGGCCTTGACTGCCCAGGGCCATTGGATCCCGGCCGCGTTCGTCTTGCTGCAGCTTAGCGACAAGGCGGCGAGGGAAAAGGCAGTGAGGGATCACTTGGGCCGTCACGCCGGTTTGATTGGCGCGCCCCGCAACCCCGACAGCGCGTTCAACTCGCTCAAGAAGTTTGGGGTGCCAGAGGCGTGGGTTTGGGAGGCCAAGGCGTTGGATTACCGGTCTAGGGGCGAGACTCACCAGGAATTCCTCGCTCTGGTCTGGGCCAAGAACTACACGGAAGCTAACCGCGCCTTTGTCAACCGCGTCGGGCCTGATCTTGTGATTGCGAGGGACTTTAAGAAGCTGGCGACGTATGCGCAGCTGTTGTTTAAGGTGAAGAAGAATATCTCGGACTGGGACAGGGCGGCGGTGGTGTATTTGTTGTACCCGATGGTGAGGCAGCAGACGGTGACGAGGGGGGAGAAGAAGAAGAAGCAAGGGGAGGAACTGGATAGGATGGATGAGCAGCTGTTTGATGGGCTGGTGGCGCTGAGGGGGATGGCGCGTGGGGATTTGAGGCAGGAGGCGGCGATTGCGGACATGGCGGAGGAGTTGATCAAGGTTAGGGGTGGGGAGGCGAGGTTGTATGGATTGCTGCCGAAGGATGTGGCGGGACGGTATAGGAGGGCCGAGGCGCTGGGTGGTTGGGGGGTGTGAGATTGTTTTGGAGGAAAGGGATAGGGATAGGGGTGAATGTTTTTTTGTATTATCACATAAGGAGGGGGATAAGGCGGTTATGTTTGTGAGCGTGTCGTGGTTCCATTTTTTAGTTGGGGGGAATGGGAGGAAGGGAATAGTGATGGAGGGTAAGGAGGTAAAAAGGGGGGGGGGGGGTTTAGGTAGATTAGGTATTACTGAATCGATTATTTGGTGATGCTTTAGGTTATTTGCTGT
This sequence comes from Triangularia verruculosa, assembly GCA_033296885.1. Taxonomy (NCBI): domain Eukaryota; kingdom Fungi; phylum Ascomycota; class Sordariomycetes; order Sordariales; family Podosporaceae; genus Triangularia; species Triangularia verruculosa. Next base: position 182,443 of record MU863928.1, on the reverse strand, counting down.
TTGCCATGCTGTGGGTTTTTCATGTACATGTATGTATCAAGGTCAGGAGTTGAACTTTTGTTTTGACAGCTTAAGTTATCATCTCAGCTTTTCTCGCGAGGAAACGAGGGGGTATGGTTCTGTCTACTCGCGAAGTTGTTGTATTGAAGCTCGGACGATGCTCTTGGTTGCGTCCGGGTTTAGGCTGGTCTGCTCGCGGTGTCTCCCCCTTTCGCCTCCTGCCGGTATTGTCGCCTCAAATCACTACTACACTACGCGTGGCTTCCTTCATGAAGCCTTGGAGACGATGGTCTCTTTTGGTCTCGAGCGAGCGGGGTCTGTATGTGTCTGACTGGCCCGGGGTATGTTGAATAGTGTAGAGGCTTTTGCGAGATGGTTTATAGACCGTCTTGATGAATTCCCAAGAGGTGTGTGTTATCGTTTAAGGGCCTATTGGGTGTTTTTAAATGCTAATGAGCTATCTTGTCATGCTTATTTACTATTCTTTCACAGCGTAACGATGATTGTTCTGAGGGATGTCAGCTATTCGGAGATATCGTAGCTATTTTTAAGTCCTGATAGATAGAAACTCGGGCTTAGTAGCTGTTGATACTTAATCATGATATTATACAAAAACTAGTTCCATGCGCACCAGAAAGCTTTAATAAACTGCGGTATGGTGTACCCTACTACACTATACTGCATAACGTACGCAAAAATTACCTCAAGCTTTCGGACTTCCGAGATACTCGCGTATACTTCAATACGAACGCCATAAAAAAGCCACGAAAAGCTATTAAACGCTATATAAAGTATATTTAAGCTATAATAAAAGACTCCTACGTATAAAAAAAATATTTGCAAAACTCTTCCCAATCCATCACACTCCAGAACTATTAACTCTAGCAACAATACCTATTAAAAGAACATACCTGTTATCAGCAACATATCGACTATATTAACGGACATAGCGATCATCAAGATTACTATCCCTATATGCCGAAATGGCATCGTGGCCACTTCAGCCTCGTTGATATCATTGATGTTGTTCGAGGCGTGGCTGCAATCTTCGAGGCATGCGGGGATGGCAATCTTGTTGATCGCCATGTCGGTTGATGTAGTCGATATGTTGCTGATGATACCTAGGTATGCTGCGCTTTGTTTTCCATCGTGAAGAGCGGGGCAAATGGTTTTTGAATGTGAGGGCGGGGCTCATCCCGTCTTTGGCGGAACCGAGAATATCTGACTGTGCCTTGGATATTGCGGTCTACCAGGAAGGACGATGATGAAGGGCTGAGGGATAGGTATTAAGAAATTGGATACCTTGGATTTTAAAGGAACGGAAAAGGCCAGCCGGAAGGGTGAGTCACGGTGAAATACCTAGGGAGGTAGGTAGGATATCTGCCTGCCTAGTTTGGACTGGCTTATAACAGAGCGGGCATGACGAGATGGACTTGAACCCCGCTTGGCGACTTCACCTTGTTTCAACCTCATCTTTGATATATAAAAGAAATCCTATAGATAGATTTTACTAACTTTTCCTCTTAGATTGAAGAATTACTGTTGAAGATACCTATATAGCCTCACAAAACACAATGGCAACCTCACCACCAGCTTCCGGAGCCGCCGCCACCCCTCCTCACCCCCAGTTCGCAGCCCAGCCACAACAACCACAACAACAGCAACCCGACCCGATATCCCAACTCTTCTCCGTCAAAGGCCTCGTAGCCCTCATAACAGGAGGCGGCACCGGCATCGGCCTCCTCCTCACCCGCACCCTCGCCCTAGCCGGCGCATCCCGCATCTACATCCTCGGCCGCCGCCTCCCCGTCCTCCAATCCGCCGCCACCTCCGTCAACACCCTCGTCAACAAAAATGTCGTTGTCCCCCTCTACTGCGACGTCACCTCCCGCATCTCCATCTCCTCCACCGCGTCCGTCATCGCCTCCGACGCGGGTTACCTAAACCTAGTCATCTGCAACGCCGGCATCGGCGGGCCCCAGGTCCCTTTACCTTCATCTCCGTCAGAAGAGGATCTCGAGGGGTTCATCCAAGCGCAAATGGAGAGCTTGAACGGGTGGGAGGAGACGATGAGGGCGAATGTAACCGGGGTTTGGTTTACTGCTATGGGATTTCTGGGGTTGTTGCACAAGGGGAATGGGACGGGGTGGAGTACGGAGGGTGGGGTGAGCAGTCAGGTGATTGTGGTGAGCAGTATTGCTGGGTTTAACAAGAGCGCGCCGGGGGGTTGGGCGTATGGGGCGAGTAAGGCGGCGGCTACGCATGTGGGTAAGATGTTGAGTGGGATGGTGACGGGGTGGGGGATGAGGGCTAATGTTATTTGTCCTGGTTGTGAGTTTTTTCTTTCAGAAAGGGGATGGAAAGGGGGGGAGGGATAAAGGCTGACATGATGAGAAAATAGTGTTTCCGAGTGAGATGGCGGCGCCGATTGTGGAGGCTGCTGGGGGTTCGATGACGGGGGGTGGGTTGATACCGCTTGACAAGAGCGTTGTGCCTTTGGGGAGGATGGGGGATGAGAAGGATATGGCGGGACAGATTTTGTATCTGGCTTCGAGGGCGGGGGCGTATTGTAATGGGAATGTGGTGCTGGTTGATGGGGGGAGGTTGGGGACGTTTCCTAGTGCTGGGTATTGATGATGATGATGGCTACATATTTGGATAGAGTAGAGGACCTGGAGATATATATGATGGTGGTCAAAATGTATAGCTACAGGTATGGGTGATATTTGTGGTCAACTTTCTAAACGCTGGTTTATATTGTAACAATAGAGTGTCTGAAAGCTTGATAGACCTGCGTAGATACAGCCTGAGGTGGTTCAGCCTTCTGTTACACAGATCAGGTGGACAAGCGTGAGATAAGGATAGGTATAATCTGACGCCTGTTGTCTGTACCTGATTCTCGACGGCTTACATCCCCTTGAGAGACCAATGTCAGCCCTACAGTTGGATAGCCACACCCTGTAAAAATGGGTGGTATTGCAGGGCCACGATCACGTCTTTGATACTGAATAAAATACCTTTTATCTCTTGAGAGAACCGTTACTATCGTGGGCCCTTGAAGACTGAATTCTTACTCCCACTAGATCTCCGCCTTATCTGAGACCTTCACCAGACACCCTCGCCGGCATCATCGGTGGTACCCGATCCCGCCGGCGAGGCTCTTCTGCTTTTCCATGAGCCTTGCTTCCTATGGAAGTACTGGGTACCTGGTTGTTACTTCTGGAAACGTACACGCCAAGGCCCGTCGTTGAGGTGTGGCTTATGGCTGGTTTGTTCCGGTGGTACAATCATCTTTCTTCTTTATGCTTATCGTTAATTCAACATCTTCTCTCCCCTGGACCGGAGAACGGAGCTGAGAGAAACATCCATATCGTAGTCTTCGTTGGGGTGTCCGGGAGGCTCGGTCATGGAGGTCCGGCTGCGGCGTTTTGTTTCTGTTGAAGAGGTCATCTCAGCCATTTGGTCTTATACACACACAAGTCCGTCCGCTTTTTGTTGAATCTTCATCATATATCTCAACACTCAATGCGGTTGTTGAAGTCTGTGCGCGAGAAGTGAAATGCGGGGCAGTCTTCCATGACACTCGTGACACTTCAAAAGAGCGGGTCGTTTCGGGTCGCTCCCCTGACGTCACGCTTCAAAGCGATGAAACGCCGTTTCTGGGTGAGTGAGAAGCCGACCAACTAGGCCCGATACCAATTTGAAGCAAAAGGAGACATCTCAGGAAGTACGAGATTCGCGCTTTGCGGGATCCCTTATCCGTTGGCTATCGAGCTTATGGATTCCTTATCGATCAAAAGCACGAGGCCGAAATGGCGAAGAAGCGCAAGCCACTAGCAGGGAATGCAGAGCGGGCAGATTGCGGAGACATGCGGTGGGAATTGGGAAGACCAGCCGAACCTGGAAGCGGGGGACCCACCTCCCGGCGATTCGGGGCCCCGCGATGGGAGCGTGTAAGTCGATGGAGACGGACCCGGCAGTCACTGGGAATTGTCGTAGCTATTAGCAATGAAACCCACAGATGATGTTCTGAATAAGAGATTGGACGGAGCTTTTATAATTACCTGTCTTCTAGTGGCCGTGGGAAATCCACATTGCCTTGTGGTTCGTTTGGATAGTAGCGTGGGGTTGCATGTGCTAGAGGACGAGAGCCGAAGGATGTCAACAACAACAACAGCGACATCGCTTATTAGTTGAGGGTTGCTTATTGGATATAGGCGCGATGATGATCGGTATTCTTCAAGGAACGAAACGTCCAAAGAGGGAAAAGGAGGGGTAGTCGGCAGGAACAGGAACCATCGATTGCTCCCTTTCCCCTCTCCTGCCCTCCATCTCGAGCTGCTGTCCTACCGGTTCCCGGTTCTCCAAATTGGGCTTACCCTTCAAATATCGGAGGTTCTCCATGATTTCACAAGCTTTTTGATCCGGATGAGATGGCAGTTTTGTGTACGCACCGGTGATGGAAATGACGTGGAGAGTCCGATGACGGACGTCTTGAACGATGCAATATCAACACCAGAAAGATGCGACGAACAGCATCAACCGCATCAAAGCATTTCTTCAGGTCATATGTGCCAGAGTAAATACCGAGAAATATCCTGACCCCGCTCTTGATATAATGGACGCGAATGCACTCTCACAAGCCGCCATCTGTCTGGTGAGAGAGGCACTGACAAGGACAGGTGTGCCTGAGGTAATGAACCATCGAGGGGCACCTCCCGTCCGTCATGCCCAAACGTTAAACTTGTCCAAGAACCCCTCACTTACACGGGGCAAGGAGAAAGCTTCCTATCTTTCCACGACTGACACAAGACATAGGGACCGACGGAAGGACCTGTTGCAGCGCCAGGCCATACCGCACACCACCACCACCATAAATACACTACTACAACGCGGCCACTTGGGGAAGACGCCATCTTTTTAAACTCGACTGATCTCCCCCCTCCTTTCCATCGGCCCCTCCTTTGTCTTTTGCTTTTTGTCCTGTCCCCCTTCTGGCCGAACAAATAAGGGAACACACGCACACCAGAACTTTGCTTCCTTTTTATCCTGTTTCAATTGGCTACCAGTCCTCAAGTGTTTTTTTTTTATTTGCCCATAGAGAGAGAGAAAAAGACCAAACAAACCCATTTCCATTGCACCGCGCTTGGTTCCTGCTAGGTATTCTTTGCCACGGCATTCCCGGTTATCTCAACACAACCCATCCTGACCCAAAAACAAAGTCCGTACGGCCGGCGTCCGTTTCTGGAGCACGCGACCCCGCTCTAGCTCACTGCTCTGTACATACCTTCAAGCTTGTACCTCCGCTACCCTAGCTTGCATCCCAAGCTCCAAGGACCGCGCGCTGCTGTCACAGGACGAACGAACGAACGAACGAGAAGCTGCGAACTCTGCTTGCCTTTCGTCACTGCAACTCTCGGCTACTGGAGATCCTCTCGTTTCTTTTCTACGGGAACTGCGCCGGACTATACCTCTATTCTCTTGGTAGGTCAGAATTTCTTCGCATTGAATCTCTACACCAAAGTCCCCCAGTCATCAAACAACACAGCTTGGACCCTGAGGGTTTTTGCCGACCCCTACTCCCGCACTTACACATGGGAGAGGAGCTCCACCAAAGCTCTCGAGATCCGCCCACGCCGCGGTCCCGAGACGGGCTCCCCCAGCCCTAGACGCACTACACAAAGCTTCCCGGGGCTTGATGCCGGACTCCCCTTCGTTTTCCGAGCACTTGACAGGAAAAGAACGAAAAGGACGAAGGCCGTCGCACCGCCCACGCCGAGCCCTGTCTTGTTTGCCGACCAGAACCGGCGGGGAGGCCCCGCTCCCACCATCTTGGCGCCCGTCAACACAAGTCATTGGAACTACCCCTTGTCCATATTTGGGACCCGTGGAAAGCAAGAACATGACGGCATTGACGTCGGCTGGCTTCCCTTTCCCTCCACTCCCCCCATGCGTCCGGGGGGCGCGCGCTGCAGTGATTGCCGGCTTGTTGCCCCGGCGGATTTGCATATCTTACCAAGAAAAGAAAAGAGTCCAATGAAACAAACAGGAGCGAGCAACAGGAGCGGCTAACTTGAAGAGAGTAGAGTGTGTTGCGTGAACTCGCGTTTTGACAGGGCCTGTTATTCGACCGTCGAATCGCGAGCTGTTTGTGATATAATAAGTTGGGGGTTACGTCCTGTGTTGAAGCAAATTCGAGTGGTCAGCAACCCTTTTCCCTTTTCCTCATCCTTCCCTCAGAATCGTTTTTTTGTCTCGTCTTGTATTGCTTCGTGTGCTGTTTTGATATAACGCCGTCATGTCCTCATTCAAGCAAGAAGCTGAAGTTACAGGGGCTAGGGGATCCGAAGTTATGGGAACAGCCAAAGGCATGAAGAACGATAACCTCGCCGCCGCCAGCGACTTCCTCCACACGCCCGTCGTCCGGGCGGCACTTCCCTTCATCAATGGCGGTCTCAGCGGCATGGTGGCCACCACGGTGATCCAGCCCGTCGACATGATCAAGGTCCGCATCCAACTCGCCGGCGAGGGTATTGCCGGCGGACCGAAGCCGACGCCCATCTCGGTGACTCGCGACATCCTGGCCAGCGGCAAGGCCCTCGACCTGTACACGGGTCTTTCTGCTGGTCTTCTCAGGCAAGCCGTGTACACCACGGCCCGTCTTGGCTTCTTCGACACCTTCATGGCCAGAGTCTCGGCCCGTGCCAAGGCGAACGGCAAGCAAGTCGGCTTTGCCGAGCGTGCCACTGCCGGTCTTTCAGCCGGCGGTCTCGCGGCCATGCTCGGCAACCCGGCGGATCTTGCCCTGATCCGCATGCAGAGCGACGGCCTCAAGCCGTTGGCCGAAAGGAAGAACTACAAGTCGGTCATTGATGCCCTCAGCTCGATTGCCAAGAGTGAAGGCGTCGCAGCTCTCTGGGCGGGTGCGGCGCCGACGGTGGTGCGTGCCATGGCGCTCAACTTTGGGCAGCTGGCCTTCTTCAGCGAGGCCAAGGCGCAGCTGAAGAGGCGGACGGAGTGGTCGACGAATGCGCAGACGCTGACTGCCAGCGCGGTGGCCGGGTTCTTTGCGTCGTTCTTCTCGCTGCCGTTTGACTTTGTCAAGACGAGGCTGCAGAAGCAGAGCAAGGGGCCGGATGGGAAGCTGCCGTACCGGGGCATGATGGACTGCTTTGGCAAGGTGGCGAAGCAGGAGGGCGTGATGAGGTTTTATAGAGGGTTTGGGACGTATTATGTGCGGATTGCGCCTCATGCGTAAGTTTTGTTCCTTTGCGTCTGATGGGATGGGATGCTGACTGATTTGAGACAGAATGGTGACATTGATTGTGGCTGACTACCTTGGGTGGTTGACTAAATAAGGAGGAGGATATGGTGAAGTGATTGATGCTGGTTGGTTGGTTTCCTATAAGATCATTGTCAGGGTGTTGTTGAAAGCTGCATGGAGAAGAGCTCTTTCTGTCTGTTGGCTTTTTTTGATGGATGGCGTTTAAGTTGGTTTCTTGGTTCTTTTTTCCTGTTGTTGCCTACAGTATACCATGGGCCTTGTTAGGGGAACGAGGCTGTATATAAGTTTATTATTCGCAATTGAGACTGTTCAACTGTTCTTATCGGATAAAGATCGGAGTGCTTATCAGTGCGGGGACGTGCACGGCCTTCTTTGTGTGCGCAGTTGGGGGGGATGCAACTGTGGGGAATCTTCAACCTACGTTAGCTCAGGTAGCTCCCCCTCCATCCATCGTCCCGGTCCATCCATTGAGTTTGGGTAGTTTTTTGTTTGCTTATATACGAAGCAGTTTCACACAACAACTACTACCTCTTCTTCTTTTCTCTTGCTTGTTGTGTGTGTGTGGTAATTTTGGGGACAAGCATTGGTTTTATATTTTTCTTTCTTGTCAAACTTCAAACTACCGAAACGAACAGACGAGGTTCCCGACAGCAGCTTGAAAGAGGAAAAAAACAGCGGAAAATGTGAATTCGAGTAGGGAGGGGGGGAAACGAAGATATAAGCAGCAGCAAGCAGCAGCAAGCAGCCAAGCCACCGGGAAAGAGAGTTTACAGGACAGGAAAACAAGACAGAGAAACGAGTTATGGATCCGGATTGGCAGGAGGTGAGTTTTTATTTTATTTTTTCTTCTGGGTTTTGGTGTTGGGGATAAGTGAATAGATGGTTTGTACTACACATACATTTTTTGGTATTGGGGGCTGGGATATAGCCAGGAGAAGAAGGGGAGGGAGAGAAGAGTGGAGTTTTGGTGAAGGGTCCTTGGAAGTGGATGCCCCCCGCTGCCGCCGCCGCCATTCACTGTTGTTTGTTGCTGCTGTTGCTGCTGCTGTCATCGCGACTCTCCTCGCTTTGGCTTGGGGTTGGCTTCCACTCGCACAATCCCTTGCGACGGGGTGGAGAGAGACAGAGACAGAGAGAGGTGTACCAGATGGCTAATTACTTCTCGGACTGGACGCCACAGGTCAACCGCATCACCTTCCCGGTGCCCTTGCCGAACGACTTCAAGCACCCACCGCACCCGGCACACGCCGCCGCGACGCACCCGGCGCATCACCCGGCGCATCCTCCGCATCATGGTAGTTTGCACCCGGGGGGCCAGCCGTATGGACCGCCGCCGCCGGGGATAGGAGGGGTGGGAGTTGGGGGGGGACTAAAGCCTGCTACGGCGTTGGCGTTTGACCCCCAGGCTGAGTTGTTGTGGGCTGGGGATTGGAAGGTAGGTTTTCTCTCCGGTGGGGGAGGGAGGGGGAGGGATGCTGACAGAAGGAGGAAAAATAGGGACGGGTGTCGTCTTTTGCGAACCGGGAGCTACAGCGGTATACGGCTTTCAAGATCCAGACCGATCCGAACGATGGACCAGTGCAGCAGTTTCTGTTTCACGACAAGGGGGTGATTGTGCTAGGGAGGAAGGGAGTGCATATGGCGATGAGGAGGGGGCCGGCTCTCTGGAACATACGGCACGAAGGGATGACAGACTTGCGGTGCATGAGCTTTACGAGCAAAGGGGCGAGTGAGATTCTGGTGGCGGGCTGGCAGGATACCATGTTTGTGATTGACGTCGTTAAGGGGGAGGTCACCAAGCAGGTTCCGGCGCCGCATCACTACAAGACCATGAAGAGGGGGAGGTATATCTGTGCCGCGACGGAAACCGGGAGGATCGACATCATGAACCCGACCACGTTCAAGGTGGAGAAGGAGTGGCAGGCGCACCAGAGCTACATCAACGACATGGACGCATCGGGCGACTACATCGTGACGTGCGGAGGGTCGTACAAGCAGCAGGGGCCTGGGTCGAGCAGCAGGGTGCCGGACCCGTATGTCAATGTGTATGACCTGAGGAACATGACGTCGATACAGCCGATGCCGTTTCCGCCTCTGGCGGCCTATGTGAGGCTGCACCCGAGGATGTTGACCACGACGATTGTGTCGTCGCAGCAGGGGCAGATGCATGTGGTGGACATTATGAATCCGAACACCACGAATATCCGGTATGCGCACCTCCAGGCGTCGATCAACTTGTTTGAGATTGCGCCATCGGGGAGGGCGCTGGTGATCGCGGACAATGATAGGAATATTGCGCTTTGGGGATCGCCGGCGGATGGGATACAGTTTACGAACATTGGGGCGCCGATTACGTTCCCCGAGCCCGAGGAGCCGGCGCCGCATGTGGATTGGGGGGTTGATACGTAAGTTTGAGGTGCCGATGTCAAAGATGGACATGACTGACGGTTTGATAGTCCTCTCAGCTCGATTGGCATGCCGTTCTACTACGGGACAATGTTGTTCTCGGCCTGGCCTGCGGATATCATATCAGATGCTGGCGCTCCGCCACCACAGTTCGACCCGAACTTCATCAACACGCTCACAAAGGCGGAATGGGGGTACTATGGCCCAAATAAAACAGGTCTCAGGCGCAACCAGATCGAAGATACGAGGGCTGCCAAGGCGACTAATAAGTTGCAAGCACCAAAGTTCCTGAGTGAAAGAGCGCGAGATGGGCCGATGCCAGACAACCATGCTGATCAGGAGACGTTGGCGCAAGATGCGGCAGAGAGCCTGAAGCCAGAACCACCGCCTATCTACGGGACGTTGGAGATCAAGTACAGCAGATTCGGTGTGGACGATTTCGACTTTGGCTTCTTCAACAAGACGAAGTATGCCGGCCTCGAAAATCAGATTCCGAACTCGTACGCAAATTCCCTCTTGCAGGTCATGAATTACACACCTCTTATCCGCAACATGGCTCTGCAGCACGTTGCCACGTCCTGTGTCAAGGACCTTTGTCTCTTGTGCGAGCTTGGTTTTGTCTTTGACATGCTGCAGAAGGCCGAGGGGCTGACGTGCCATGCCACGAATCTTTTCAAGACTATTACCGGTAGAAGCGAATCACAGCCGCTGGATCTTCTCGAGGAGGACCACCATAGCCACCGGGTGTCCACAGCGACTGGGGGTGCTCAGACGGGCCCTCTGCCTCACGCGAGGGTTCAGAACCTGTGCAGGTTTCTGATGGACCAGACGAAGACCGAGTACCAGAGTATTCAGCCAATTTCTACTGCGCTGGAGAGGCAGCTGCTAAAGCTGCCTGATCCCCCAAGCCCGGAGGAACTGACCTCGAAGCTCCTGACCACCTCTGCGGTTGTCAATATCAACTGCACAAACTGCCGAACGGAAACCACAAGGACAGGAGCGGTTCAGGTTATCGATTTGATTTATCCCCCGCCAAGACCAGCAATTCGAAATGCCAGGGCCCCAAGGACAACGTTTTCACAGGTGCTCAAGATGGGGGTGGAAAAGGAGGTGGGCACAAAGGGCTGGTGCGGAAATTGCAAGAGATACCAGACTTTGCAACTCCGCAAGACCATCCAGAGCGTTCCGGCCGTTTTGACCATCAACACGGCGATGGCGACGCACGGGCAGCAGGAGAACCGCAAGCTCTGGGCCACCCCCGGATGGCTGCCGGAAGAAATCGGCGTCATCGTCAGCGGCGGCCAGTTTTTTTGTTATGAAGGGGAGGACCTGAGGGTTCACCTGCAGCGCGGGGCGCATGACATCACGGTGTATTCGCTGATGGGGATGGTGGTCAACATTGAGCATCCTCCCCCGCAAAAGCCGCACCTGGTCGCGATGGTGAACGTGGCGCATTCGGAACCGACACCGCCGACGGAGAGCAAGTGGCATCTGTTCAATGACTTTTCCGTCAGGAGGGTGTCGAGCGCCGAGGCGCTGACGTTCAACGCGGCGTGGAAGCTGCCGAGCGTGCTGATGTACCAGATCAAGCAAGCCAACAACAGGAGCAACTCGGAGTGGAAGACGAGGCTGGACACGTCGATTCTCTACAAGGACTTGAGCCCTCATTTGAGCGAGGAGGAGAGGACGTATCGGTTGCTGGAAAAGGGGGTGGAAGATCCGGGGCCGGGGACGATTGCGGGGCTGGATACCGAGTACGTCAGTCTAAAGGACCAAGAGATTCAGATCAACAGCAACGGGGAGAAGGAGACGCTGAGGCCGATGTGGCTGGCGCTGGGGAGGGTGAGCGTGATCCGGGCGCAGGGGGAGGGGGAGGGGGAGGCGTTTATTGACGACTGGATCACGATCCGGGAGCCGGTGCACGATTACCTGACGCAGTATTCGGGCATCACGGCGGGGGACCTTGACGCGAGGACGTCGAAGCACACGCTCGTCACGCTGAAGACTGCGTACCGCAAGATATGGACGCTGCTGAACCTGGGGGTTACGTTCCTGGGCCATGGACTGAGGCAGGATTTCAGGGTGATGAACATTCACGTGCCCCGGGCGCAGGTTATCGACACGGCGGTCATTTACCACCTGTCGGCCTGGCGCCGGGTGTTGAGCCTGAGCGTGCTGTCGAGGGTCGTGCTGCGGGAAAAGATTCAGCAGGGACAGCACGACTCGGTGGAGGACGCGGTGGCGGCGCTGAGGCTGTACAGGAAGTACCAGGAGTATGTGGACGCGGGGCTGTGGGAGAGGGAGATTGAGGGGATTTACATGAGGTGCAAGGCGATTGGGTTCAATGCGAAGTTTGAGGGCGGTGGCGATAATGGACTGGGAGGGGGACAGGTGAAGAGGACGGATACACCGCCGACGGGTGGGGGGGTAGGGGAGAAGGATGGGGTTGCCGGACCGACGACGCCGGTGAGGAAGGCGGCGGTTTTGGGGACGGCGTCGGCGTCGGCGATGGGGAGTGTAGGGGGTTCAGGGGTGGCTGGTGGGAGCGCGGGGTTTGGAGGGGGGAGTTTTACGCCTACGAGGGGGGGGGGATGGCAGTGGCTCGCCGGGTAGGAGATAGGGTACTCCTTCTGGGGAAGCTGAGACGGCGGCGGGGAGTAGGGGGAAATGGGGGTGGAGAAGAGGGGACGGGAGGTGGAAGCGTGGGAACTGGAGAGATGGAGGGACGGCTTGAGGGTGGAGGGGAAGGGGAGATGGTTTGGGTGATGGTTGAAAAGGCAGAGGGAGAGGTAGGAAATGAAGGGGAGCGCATTTGTAGATTTAGGCATACAAGCGAGTTGAATTGAATCCATGTAAACCTACTTGTGTTGGATTTGGATGGTGTGTATGGGCTTTGGTGTGTAAAAGGAGTTGAGTGATGCGTGTTGAGGTATCTATGGGGTGGGAGGTGCTTTAAAGTGATGTCGACGTTATAGCTGTTTGAGGGCCTTTCGATTATGTTTTGATGCATTTTGATTATGTCTGGAAGCCTTACATTTATGTTTGAAGGTATTTAAACTATATTTGAAGACATTTAAATTGCATTTGGAAGCATTGAAATCATGTTTGAAGACCTTCCGAGTATGTCCGCATACCATTCGATTCTGTTTGGATACCTTCTAATAGTTTTCGAAGCCCTTTCGATCATATCTGAATACCTTTCTACGATTTGGTATGTTTGAAGGCCCTTCTCGTATATTCGAAGACGTTTTTATCATCATTAAACGTCTTTCGACTTTCTCAAACTCATCGGCCAAGGGCGAACAGTATTTCTTGAGTATTAAGAGGGATTGGCTTTTTGAAGAAATCCAGACAGCTCCACAAAGGCTGCCTCCTGAATATTGTGCGGCACGACCTGTCACTGATCACAACACACTCTCCTTGCCTATTGTTTCCAATTCCCCAAACTCCCTCTCATCCCTCACCCTCACCCTCACCATCACCCTCTCCTTCGGCTCCAACACATGCACCGGCAACACGCCGTCCTCCTTCCCCGGCAGCCTCTCCCCCAGAACCTCAATCTCAAACCTCGTCACCACCATCGCAATCAACAACCTCACAACCGCGACGGCAAAATGCCTCCCGGGGCAAAGCGTCTTCCCCCCGCCAAAAGCCCTGAAGTTCTTGTAGTTCACACCACCCGTGAGGAACCTTTCCGGTTTAAACTCGTGCACATCCTCCCCCCAGTTGTTTTTGGAGCTGTGTATCGTCCCCCCCGAGATTTGTACTATCGCGCCCCCCTTGAACCAGTACTTTTTCTCCTTCACATCCACCTCGACCCCCTCCCCCGGCACGACCACCCTCGTCGAGTACGTATCGCTATTCATCCTCAAACACTCGCTCACCACCGCCCCCAACAACTTTTTTTCTTTTTTCCCTCCCCATACAATCCTTTCCGTTTCCCGGTCGACCCCGAGCTCCTCCCTGATATCCCTTAGTAGGTCCCCGTCAAAACAAACATGCAGCACCCCCCAAAACCCGGTTGTGGCTGTATTAACAATCCCCGCAAACAGAAAACTTACTTCTGACCGCGCGATTGCGTTAGGCGTGAAGCCATGACGGAGCGCGATTTGGATTCTTTCCTTCACGATAGGGGGGACGTCGGTTGAGTGGTGTTTGTTGGATGTTAACCACGCTTCAAAAGCAGTGACTAATTTCTCCCGACCAAGGTGTGCCCGTCGCGCGGTGAGGGATGGGAATATACCTAACAGCAACCCCCCTAATCCACCATCGAAATCCCAAAACGCCTTTTCCAACCCCGGATCGGTTGCTAATGGGTTTTGGGTGCCGTAAAAACAATTTGCTGTTGCACTCGCGACGAGGTGTCGTATCCAAGGGAGCAAGTCTATCTCTTTTTCTGGGGTGGAATAATTGACCACAGCAGTTGCGAGATGGCGCGTGAGTGAAGACAAGAGGATCGACATTTCACCTCCGGCGGAGGGGGCGAGGTGCTGGGTTATGTGCTCGTGCATTTCGGCTAGAAACCCCTTTTTTTCTCCGGGTAGGGGGTCGAGGTTTTGGGTGAGGATTTTGACGGTTGAGGGGCTGAGGTTGAGGACTAGGCGGGTGAGGGATGGAACCAAAGGGGTGAAGGAGAGGAGTTTGGGGGGGAGGCGCTGGATGGGGAGGGCGAGGGTCGGGGAGGTGATGATGTAGATTCTGGAGTGGGGGAGGGGGAGGGTGAAGATGGGGAGGTGGGGGTTGTTGAGGCTGTTTTTTTTTCAGAGGGTTAGGATTGGGATGTGAGGGATGGGGAAGGGGGGAAATACCCAATGTTTTTCACGTATCGGCCTCCGTGAAGGAGCATGCCGAGGATGTGCCCGAAGAAGGGGAGGCGGGAGGGGATGATGGGGGGTTCATGTCGGGAGAGGGGGGTTGTCTGGAGGTGGTAGAGGAGGGCGTAGGTTGTGAGGACGAGGGTGACGAGAGTGGTGATGAGGAGTGATGAGAAGGGGTTGAAAGGATTGTTCAAGACTGGGAGCGGTAAGGGAGATGCGTGAGCTGACTTGGTGAAGATTGAGGTGGTGTTCCACGCCATTTTCCCGCTTCTTGGGAGTCGAGTGCTTTTGATATCGTGGGTTTCTCAAAATCTCCATTGATGTTTACAAGACAGACTTTATAGGTCCCATGGCCAAAAGCTTCCCCGCCCACCATCCAATTATCCCGTCTCATGCTCACCTCCCCAAATTAAATCATCTTGAACTTCCAACGAATCACAGCTCCGATCCCCTGCGTTGCCCATCGCTTGCGGCACACACCACCAGCCTATCAGATATCAAAGACTGTGCCGCTATATGAATACAAGAACTACTACCTATATCGTTCTTCATTAAACAAGGTAGCAAGGCACGTGGCAATAACAATATCAACATATTGAGCAAAATATGGATAAAAAAAAAAACCACTTTTCGCATTCCCAATAAAAGCAAGCCAGATCTATCATAGGAGCTAGCCTTGGACATAATCATAGATGGATACCCAAACCCAAGCGGTATCCACTACACCCTGCTCACATAACAGGAGTCAAACCGTGCTTTAATTCCCAGTTTAAGCAGACGACTCCTCCGTGATCAGCTTGGTGATCTTGCCAATGGCAATGGTTTGGCCCTGTAGATATATTAGCAATTAGTAACATTGGGAGAGTGGAAGCCAAAAGAACATACCTGATCACGCAGAGTGAAACGACCCATCTGGGGGTAATCCTCAAACCTCTCCACGCACACCGTCCCAGCACCACCAGTAACCTGCAGACGGGCAATGATACTGTCACCCTTCTTGGCGTGCGATGGCGGCAACTTGCTCTTCCTGTTGGTACCCTTCTGCAACTTGTGTAACAAGGCCGCAAAGGTAACCTCCTCAATGGCGGCATGAACGTGCAGCACACAGTTGAAGCCGGCAGTCAGAATGCTCTTGAGATCGAGAATGCGGATCTGGGCCTCGAACTCAGTAACGTTGTGCACCAGACGCTTGGGCGAGCAGAGGACAAAACCAGGCATGACCTCTTCCTCCTCGATGCCACGGACGCGGAGACGGACTTGGTCACCGCTCTGGGCAATGTTCATTTCGTCTTCAGTCTCGCCATAGACAGCCGCGATATCGATGGTCTGCTTGTTGGGCATCATGACGACGCTCATACCCTTCTTGACCACACCAGCCTCGATCTTGCCCTCGACCATGGTACCCATATCGCGGTACTTGCCGGCGACGGCCATCATGAACGGCGCGTTGATCTTGCGCTCCAGGGCCTTCATGTCATCGAGGTACTCGAGAAGCGAGGGGCCGTCCCACCAGGGGCAGACGTCCTTTGGTACCCGGTCCTTGATACCCATGGTCTGCTGAGCAGCGATGGGCATAAAGAAGACATCGGTCTTGAGGTTGTAACCGGTACCCTTCAAGAACTGCTGGAGTTTGGTGGTGCACTCGATATAACGCTCCTGAGACCAGTTGACGGTGGGGTCGTCCATCTTGTTAATAACAACGATGAGCTTGTTCACACCCTGAGTCTTGGCCAACATGGCGTGCTCTCTGGTCTGGCCGCCCTTCTCGAAACCAGTCTCGTACTCGCCCTTGCGAGCTGAAATGACGAGAATACCAACATCGGCTTGCGAGGCACCACCAATCATGTTGGGGACATAGGTCTTGTGGCCGGGAGCGTCGAGAATACTGTACCTGCGCTTGTCTGTCTCGAAGTAGCCGCGGCCAACCTCGACAGTCTTGCCCTTGGAACGCTCCTCGTTGGTCAGATCCAGAGCCCACGAGAGGTACCATGTCTCGCGGCCCATCTCCTTGGCGTCCCTCTTGTACTTGTCCAAAGTTCTTTGGTCAACCATGCCGGTGACGTAGAGAATGGAACCACCGAGAGTGCTCTTGCCAGCGTCGACGTGGCCGATGAAGATGATGTTGACGTGCTCCTTGCCGTAGACTTCCTTGAGAGTCTCATCATCGACATCAGCACTCTGCTCCTTCTCGACAGCGTCAGCGTCGCGGGCAGCAGCCTTGGCCGCCGCGGCACGAGACGGGCTGGAGCGGCCGGAAGAGGGAGCTGGCGAAGTCTTTCCGCTAGCCGCCTGAGCATCTGTCTTCTCCACCGCCTTGGCCGCGGCAACCTTCTGAGCCGCCTGAGCGGTGCCCTCATTCTTCGCCTCCTCCTTCTTGGTCTCCTCCTTCTTCGGTTCCTCCTTCTTTGGTGCAGGGTTGCCGATTGAAAGAACCTTGGCCTTGGGGGCCTCGTCCTTAGCAGGCGCAGGGTTGCCGATTGAGAGTACCTTGGCCTTTGGCTTCGCGTCCCCTCCGATGCTCAAGACCTTTCCACCAATATCCTTCGCGGGCGCAGGCTTGGACGCTTCGCCCTGGGCTGGTTGAGCTGGCCTCTTAACGATAGTGGGAGTGGGCTTAGGAGCCTGCTGCTGGTTCTGTTGCTGCTGGGCCTGGAACTGCTGGTATTGTTGCTGTTGTTGATAGCCTTGCCATTGACCGTATCCTTGTCCCTGGTTATAGCCGCCTTGGTTTTGACCATAGACACCACCGTATCCCTGCCCGTAGCCTTGCTGCTGGCCGTACTGGCCATACGGGAAACCCTGGCCTTGACCGCCATAGTATTGCTGCTGTTGCTGGTTGTACTGGTTGTAACCGCCATAAGTCTGGCCGGGCTGGAAGGTCTGAGCAGTGGGCTGGAACGAGGCAGCGCCAGGGCGGAAACCACCCTGCTGGTTGAGGTTCATCTGCTGGGTCTGGCGCGCCAGGTTGTCGTCCTGGGCGGAGGAGTCATCCTCCCACGATTCTTGAACGTTGTTAGACATTTTGGCAAGGGATCAGCCGTGGTCTGTGAGAGGTCTTGAGGTGTCGTGATCTCTAGGGAGATGCGCGGGGTCGCGGGCGCAACTTTTTGACTGCGACAAAAAAAAGCGAGTTCGGACTGCGCTGGGCTCTGCTTGAAGGTCGTCTCGTGACTGGAATCTGATTACTTAGTTTATAGTTTCTGATGAGTCTTCTCCCCGCGAAGCCGAGTCTGAGCCATACCTGATGGAACACCTGTGAGTCAAGAGCGCTTCTTCAGGTAGTCGAAGGAGAAGCAGTCGGCAAGATTTGAATGGTCGCTGCCCCACCATTGCCTGGTTGATTATGGCGGCTGCTGGCGGGGAAGAGGGTTCGAAGGAACGGACAGTGCGTCTATCTATCACTCGCACTGACGGCCCCGCTGCGATCCCCATTGTCTTAGTGGTTCCTGAGGCCCATGCACAAAGATTGGATCGAAATTGCAGGGCTGTCCAGGCGACTTGCGCACAGTGCGAACAAGCAACAATTCTAAGCGGCGGTCGGTTCACCGCAGCCAAAGAGAACCAGGCTGCCTGACCTTTTGAGGAGTCCTGCCTGACCAGACCGGAGCATGGATCGAGTCTACTAGTAGCAGCCATAGAATTAATATTTACTTCTATTTTGTACCCATGAAGCAATGGACAGTGACTGAAGATGGACGCCCTTTTAGCCAACCTCGGGTATCAAACGGTCAACTTCGCCATCAAATCCGGGATTGCCCTCACGTCCAAATATGCCGTCCAGCAGTGTGCCCGCCTTCTCAAGACGGTCGATGATAAACCGATATATGCCGAACTCAAGTCTCTGCAAAAGCTACTCAACACAAAAATCAAGGTTGGCTTCCTCGGATATCTCTCCCTCTCCGTGTCACACAGGTGACTAACCTCGACGAATAGATTGTGTCCCCTGCCATCGACCTGATCCTTCTCAAGTACGTCAGCTAAGACATCCTGTTCAATAGCCCGTATGAGTAACACTGACATATCACCAGGTCTGGCCGAGGAAACTCGTTTCTAGACGCCGCACAACCACTAGCATCTTCACTACATCGGGAAATCATCCGCCTCGGAAAACGACTTCAAAATGCCGCCGCCACTGAAGAAGAAGCCAATGAAGACAGGCGGCGCCCCCGGATGTCAGAGGCTCACCATGCCGAGCTCACCATGATAATCAGTGACATTAGACGCCTATTGGACAGGATTGATCGAGATATCCCCTTCATCCAGTTGGCCATCACTGCCTCTGGCGAGAACATGTCCACGCCCATGAACCCCCGCGAAGCCACCTTCTCTCCCTCAAGACTCATGCAAGCTAGCACCTTGGTTTCTTTTGGGGATTTGCACTTCAACGGAACACAACCGATTCAAGTTGGCCCGTCATTCACACTGACCTTGTACATGCTCTTTGTCGGCCACTCCCAGGTCAAAACACGGAATGATCAGCACCGGGAGCAAAATGGCGAGGGCTTACAGCTTATCGAAACCCCGGAAAAGAGGTCGAACCATGAGACAAATGGGACACAAAGCTCCAAGGAGATTCCATATGGATTCGGAGAGACGGACAGAAAACCAATCTGGCAAGAGGTCATGCATAAGGCTAGAGTACGCCTGTTACGGACACCTATGGGTTGCACGTTCGATTCTATACGTGGATATTGCGCCCGGAATGGCCACAGCCACGAGGCAGGATTTGACGGACCCGCCAATGGATACGGTTACCACTTGGAAATAATTGAAGATCTAGACGATGGACGGATGCATGAAGACAAGGGCCGCGGCCTCGGCTCTAAGGAATTCGAGGGCGTGAAGATGGCGGGCATCCGGGAGGCGATACCCATCCATCAATTTTCCAAAATCTTCTACACGGACACAGGTGTCATCCTCAACATTGGCGATGCAGAAAACGGATACAACAACCCTGTTCTGTTGCTGAAGAGGGACCTTAACATGGTCTCCCCGCACGAGATGCCACGCCAATCTGCTCCCCAGTCGGGAATCGTCAACCACGGTTGTTCAGATGATGATTCTGACGACCAAGACGAAATCGATCGACAGTTGTGGGAAGAGAGCCATTTATCACCAGATCGAGCTGACAACCTAAGCACCACAAACCTACCTCCTCATCTAGACCCCGAGTGGCTGGCTCTCGAGGTCTACATGGATAACGACGGAGACGGCTCGGGCTCAGAGACGGCGGACGAGGATGAGAGTCCTATTGGCTCCCCTCAGCGCTTTTCAGGTGGCAATCATCACGTTCCTCGCAACAGCCTCTCCGCGGACTCCAACTTGGTCCGACAGTTCAGACAGATATCCCTACACACGGACTCACCAGCTGCATCTTCCGTTCGCCACACAACTCGTGATATCGAGAGAAGAAACCCGGCACAGCAAGAGATGCCGAGGTCTCCGTTCGACGCTGTCACATCTTCCTTGTCACTGCTAGAGATGTTGATACGGCTTACGAGTCTACAAGAGTCTCAGCAGGTCTCCCACTTGGCGATCCCGGACGACTTTACGATGCATTTCTTGCAGAATACCACCACCACCGGCTATGCTGGTGAGACGGCGAGGAGGATAAAGGATCAAGCAAAGAGGCGGATGGGGTTTGATCCGTATGACGACGGAGATGTTGAATCGGAGCATGGGAAGGAGCCAGCGCCAAGAGGGACAGGTAGATAGAGACCAAATACAAAGCACATTTACACCCTCAGTCGAAAGTTCGAAGGATTCACGGCCTGTCGTCTTGTCATTCATGGGGACCGTCACGCCATCAGGTTAGTCAGGGTCGAAAAATGCAGATTGTCTTGTACAAGCAGTGTCCAAGGCTCTATGTTGGCTCGGAGCTGCGCTGAGAGATACGGCACACCCAATCACAAGGCTTCTCCGTGGCCTAGTTGGACCCGTTGCCAGTTTTGCTGTTGGAAGTGGATGAGAGGTGGTAGTCAAGGATCACTAACCCTACTTACGGTACCGAATTATCCTAGTTATACGCCGTACGATATGTATGTTGGCGGTACGTTCGTAGAACGTGCGTATGCCAAGGGGGCTGTTAGCCGAAGGGTTGCAGGCCAAGCCTACCCCTGAATGGCCCTCGCATAGGCACATTGCTATCAGGAAGATAGAGACTGCTGATTAGGCCAGCTACTCTACAGGGTAGTCGATAGGTATTATAAGATAGATTCTTACATGCCTTTGAAGATAACTAACAGGCTTCAAAGTTCCACCGAGAGACCCATCTACTCTCTCTTGACGGGCCCTTACTATCTTTTTGATCTTATATTACATAGTAGTTCCCGCTTCCTTTAAGTACTTGCTGCTACCCGCTATGCACCCTACTATCTTACCCAATACTAATACTACGGTCTACAGCAAGACCCTTGGGGGCCATACCTAGCAAACAGAAGATTCGTCTACAACCGAGAATATCGGTATTACGTGCTCGACGAAGGAATACGCCACGGTCTTGGGCCTCTCTTGGTCTCTCCAGGCATGGCGAGTCTCAGAGTAGCATCGCGATGGAATCGCGCCAACGTGACTTGACAGGACAGAATGGTTGACGACGGGATACCCAAACGAGCACAAGAGAACTATCACGCCATGAACTCTTCTAGCTTTTTAGAGTCAGAAGGATGAGGGAAAAAAGTATAAGAGAGACAACATCTCCAACGAAACAATACCTCTGAACACTCATCTCATCCCCACCCTCAACACCAATCACCATCCTCACCCTCACCAATCAAATCTCCCACCATGCGTCTCACCGCAAACCTCCAGGCCATCCTGGCCATAGTCAGCACCCTCCTCCAACGCGTCCACCCCGCCCCCGCCCCCTCCTCAGCCGTAGCCATCCGCTCAGACGACAAACCCACCCCCCTCCTCACCCCCATCATCGTCAACCTCGACAACGGCCCCGACCCCAACCCCAACCCCACCGAAAAAGTCTTCAAGATCTACACCAGCGCCAACTCGACTTACTCCACCTCCCCCCCATCCGACTCTGACCTCCCGCCGCCGCCTGGAGGAACCACCCCTAACCCAGCCGCAAAACTGAGCAACCTCGCCAAACGCTGGTCTTGGTATCTTACTCCCCCCTTTGTCACTATTCCAAACTGACTAGGTGATTAACCAATTAAACAGGTGCGGCTGGGGCTCAAGCAGCTACATCAACAAATCAACCTTTGCCTCCCCCTTCGTCAGCGACTGCAGCACCCTGGCAAGTAACATCGCCGGCGACGGCCGCTGGACGCTGTTCGGTGTGGGCTGGTACAATCTAGCCAGCTACGGCACCTGTCTGTATCGCGCGAGGGCGGATATCTGGTTTGATTACATTTTTGTGGGCAACGAGGATATCCGGGGGACGACGCTGGTCGCGATTACGGCGTTTGGGTTTAGCAATCCGGTGGGATTCATTGGGGCCGGGGGGGTCATGACTTGTGGGGGGGTTACGGACACGGAGTGGGAGATTTTGAGGACGTAATTTGGGGGGGGGGGAGGTTCTGCCTGGAAGATAGATCTGAGGAGAAATCTGAGATCAGTGGTAGAAGATAGACAACTGAGAGAGTGTTCAAGATGTATACCTGTGCTTATATTCCTCCCCTTGGTGAGGGTTAGTGTTGGTTTGCCGATTGTGCGTTGCAAATAGGAGTGGTCTTCAAAGCTTCAACAAGAGAAGCTAAAAGACTTTCTATTTTAAAAGTAACCGAGGTAAAAAGCAATGAAAAGCAAGGTAAAGAACTTAGACGGAAACTTTTTCGTTTATTATCGGGTCCTCGGCGGACCTTTTGGAGTGCTCGTCGAGAACTGCTTAAAAACACTATCAGGGCCCCTACGTACCCTCCGGAATGCTTATTGAAAGCTTCTCAAAACCTCGTTTTTGTCGCCTCCCAGGCCTCTGTTGCTCCTTGGCAGTAGGCTGCTAGGTGTTGGATGACGTCAATGCGATACTCTTTAGGGTGGTTGTGAAGCTCCTGCATCAGAATGTATACCGCAGCACCTGGCGGTTTAGAAAACACCCCCCCAAGCGTCATGCTAGAAGTCACTCCCTCGCAGATAGCCAGTGTTGGATCGTCTTGCTCCTCCTCGACGTCGAAACCATCTTAGGTTTGGCCCTTCATCAAATCCATAATTACTCTGGAACTTTGAAGAGATATTGAATGTCGCCCTCGACCAGTTGATTCATGCTACATACCAACCGGATGTTAGTGACTATATTAGAACCGTTGTTTGGAAAGCAATGCCTACATACCCGAGCATGTGAACGTTGTTCATACTGAGGAGGCGGCATTTGACCGGTCAGTGTAGGTGGGTTCGCATTGAACGCCGTTGAATGTGCCACGGTTGTTGCCATATACTCTTGTCTGTTGGCTTGTCCAGGTGGTGCATACACTCCTTGAGTACTGTGCTGTCCAATATGCGGCGGCCGTTGCTGATGCTCCTGGGTATACTCATTCGACCCGGATTGTCCATAATGTCCCTAATCAACTCCAGCCCATGCACCAGCGTCCGTTGGTTGAGGATAAGCCCCCGTTGGAGGCGGATAGGGGTATGCCTGATGGACGGGAGAACCGTGACTCGGGTGCCCTCTGGCGGTTACTCCCTGACCCTGTCCTCGAGGGCCTTGCTGATATCCTTGTTGCTGGCGATCATTCGGAGTCGACACAAGGCCGGCATTCAGATATACCGCCGTGTTTCTTCCTTCAGTCCCGCTCTGTGCATTATAGCTTCCTGTTAGCTATGGTCCTTCTAGCCATCAACTCTCGTTTACAAACCTCGTTGTTCCTCGTCCGGATGGTTACCAGTTGCGGCACCGGCAGACGGTTAAACTCATCCGCCATATTGGCCAAGGCAAAGTGTACGCTCGCTGAAAGGTCCAACTGCGATGTGTAAGAGTCGAAATATCAACGGGTGGAAAAGCGTAGTCGAGGTTTTTATTGCAAGGACTTGAAGAACTGGGGAGAAAATAAAAGGGCGGCAGTGTCTCGACTATATTGAACCAGGAGGGGGAAAAAACCCTCGCCGGTCCTGCCATTTAGGAAGGCGTGGCGGCAGCTTCCTTCCATTCGCCCGCAGTTGAGATACTCCCAACTTGCTGGGAGGAGTCCGTAGGGTAAGGATCATACAACGTATGGTACCGGTGGATGCATTTTCATGTTGAATAGGGGCCAGAGGAGCAAAGAAGCAAAAGGCAGTTTATATTCGTACCTTAAGTATCAGTCTATTAATATCAAAAAAAACGAAGCTAAGATCCTATTAGGTACTTTCGCTTTTTATATCGCCGTATACCTATCCCATTATTTTTCTTATGAATATCAGGTACATCAGAGTCTTCATCCTCATTCATCCAACCTGAGGGGTATAATATGGGGTGGTAAAGTCCGATATATCTCCAGCAGAATACAGTTAGACGTCCCGTCATCATGGACAGATACTGGAAAACGCATCGTGGCATCAAGATAAAGTGAGAAGGCAAGTCCACATCCACTGTCTACACCAACCGATCATCACCATCTCGCTAGGTTAATTTCTTTCATGATATGGGATGGTGGATCAGGTAGTGTTGCGGTGCCTTGATGCTTTTCATCATGTTTATACTTTGGGGCTCGGCCGTTTAGGCTTACATTAGTAGTTTATAACAGACGCGTCGGGTGCTGGGCCGTCGGGCCTACATCAAATACATCGTCGTTGAATTTGTGATCCACATGTGTGCATATCTATCAGTGATAGGGCATGGCTCTTTCTCATGATGTTTCGGACCTATTTGGAACGACCGCAGCTCCCGAAGAGGCCGGGGCTGCTAGCCAAAGCTTGACAGCATTCACGTCCAGTCATCAAGAAGCAAAACCGTAGAGAATTTGAAGCTGATGTACCCGGTAGATATCAACGATATACCATTACAATAGCTAGATCAAGGGAGATTTCGGGAGAATGTAAGGGTAGAGTACGTAGCGCAGTGTACATTGGATGATATGTGTAGGACCGAGTTCCGAGTAAAGTAGGTGAATATAGAAAGCCGAAGGAGGATAGTTAACTAAAAAAAAATAGTTCCCCCTTTGATCAAGGAAATCGGGATCCAGTGACGTTAAAAGGAATAAAAAAAATGCGCGGCTAACGGACGTGTAGGAGAGGCCTGGTGGTAAGTGGATTCCCGAAGGAGGAGACATCGAAACAGACACAACGATAAGGGGTAGCGACGGCGTTGATCACACTGGACCTGCCGGCTCCGGTAGCCTCGTGACTCGAGGTCGTAACATTTCGGAGTGAAGGGAAATAAGCTGGTATTAAAGCGTCTACCCCTGAGTTAATATAACCTCATGGCAGTAACAGGTAAGTAGGATAGAATATAGTGATATTACCGCCGTCCAGTTACCTGGATGAAAGGGCCCTTTGCGCGCTTAGGGCGCTGGCAGATGTAGGGCCCGGGGGAGAAGAGAAGCTTTTGCTTGGAAGATATATCTGGGGAGATACCTGAGATCAGTGGTAGAAGATACCCAGACAACCGAGAAAGTGTTCAAGATGTATACGTCGTACCTAGGTATGCTTATATTCCTCTCCTCGATGAGGGTTAGGGTTGGCTGGTCCAACCCCTGAATGGCGGGGTCAAAGACATGAAAGGCGGGGTGTCGTGGTTGCCTTGGTGCCCAGTGCCAAACTTGTCACATCAGTAAACAACAGCGCAGGCAACAGAGCTCCCAATTCCGCTACTGCCGCGACTCGGACAGCTTTGGGTCTCTACATATCGCCCTATCTGACCGACTTTCGATGAGGTATACCCCCCCCTCCCTGGTATCCAATCCCTCCTGGCCTGAAGCCGGTGGCAAATAGAATCAAGTATTGACTGGAACCCGCGTCCAGGGACAAACCACCGTTTGACAGCAGCCCAAACGAAACCACGACAACCACTAGCAAAAAAACTCGAGCAGAGCTTAGACAGAGCTTCTACGATCTGGTACAGTCCACAACAATCAGCCGAACTGCCAACTTTGCCGCGAAGAAACAAGACAACACCGTCACAATGGTGCGACCAGCCCGCAAGGCGTCGTTCAGCGACGACGACCTCGAGTTCCTCAGCTCGCAAGCCGCCAACATGAGCATCGGCCCAATGCAGACTCCCGCTCGGCGAAGTGGCCAAGCCAGCTTTGGCAATGCCAACTTGAACACCCCTGGGACGGTTATTGACCTCACAGACAGTCCTGCGCCGGCGGCACCAACACCAGTCCCTACCTTTGGACACCCAACCCAGCTTCCCTCCCGGTTTGCGCCTCAACAACAACAACAGCAGCAGCGCAACAAATCCGACCACCTCTTCATCCAGCGCAAAACCCGCCCAGAGTTTCACGCGGATCTTTATAGGAATTCAGGTCCCTTGAAACCAAAGAACGTGCCCAAAAAGCCAGACTTGCCCATGTTCAGCTCCCTTAGTGCGGAAGCTCAGCCTGTCTACCAGTACACCAAGCCAGCCGGGGGTGCCTACGGGGACACAACATTTTACACCGACCCCGCCAAAGCCAATGCCGATCTCAAGGCCCTTCTCGAAGGTGGCATGGAAGACGAAGAGGAGGACGACACACCACCCACCAAAGATAAGACGGTGAAAGACGAGAAGAAGCCAGACGAAAAACCCGAAAAGGAGCCGGAAGAGGGTGTTCAAGAGGACGGTACACTCAACGGCATCAAAGTCAAACTCCTCCCTCACCAAGTCGTCGGAGTCAAATGGATGAAAAACCGGGAACTCGGCCCCCTAAAGAAAGGTCGCGTTCCAAAAGGCGGCATTCTGGCCGATGACATGGGCTTGGGCAAAACTCTCCAGAGTATCTCCCTTATCGTCTCCAACCCCATGCCAAAACCAGACGAGCCAGGGTACAAGAAACATTTCTCTGAAATCAAACGGGGCACTCTTGTGGTTGCCCCGTTGGCATTGATCAGACAGTGGGAGGCGGAAATCAAGGAAAAAGTAGACAAGGACATCCTCGACCTCAAAGTCTGCGTCCACCACGGCCCGCAGAGAACAAAAGACGCGAAACAACTGGCCAAATACGACGTCGTCATTACTACGTATCAGATCCTGGTTTCAGAGCATGGGAACAGCCATCCCGACCCAGCCAAGAGCCCGCAGGTGGGATGTTTTGGGGTGCATTGGTACCGCGTCATTCTGGACGAGGCGCACAGCATCAAGAACAGGAACGCAAAGGCTACGAAGGCGTGCTGCGGGTTGAGGGCGGAGTATAGATGGTGTTTGACGGGCACGCCGATGCAGAACAACCTGGACGAACTGCAGAGTTTGGTTCACTTTTTGCGGGTGCCCCCGTATGATGAGCTGTCGGAGTGGAGGAAGGATATTGACGGGCCGATGAAGCAGGGGAAGGGACATGTGGCTATTAAGAGGCTGCATAACCTGTTGAGGTGCTTCATGAAACGGAGGACAAAGGAGATTTTGAAGGAGGAGGGGGCGTTGGTGGCGGGGGGGAAGAAGGCGCTGGATGCGATGAAGATGAAGATGGAAGAGGAAGAGGAAGATGGTGGAGAGAAAAGGGAGATGCCGAAGCCGGCGTTCAAGATCACGGAGAGGAAGGTGGTGACGGTGGAGACGAGGTTTTCGGAGGGGGAGAGGGAGTTTTATGATGCGTTGGAGGCGAGGGCGGATAAGAGTTTGGAGAGGATGATGAAGGGGAGGATTGATTATGCGAATGCGTTGGTGTTGCTGCTGAGGCTGAGGCAGGCGTGTAATCACCCGAGGTTGACGGATACGAAGCTGGAGAAGGACCAGGAGGCGCTGGCGGTGGATTCGACGGTGAAGGCGAAGGGGGGTGATGATTTGGACGATTTGGCGGATGCGTTTGGGGGGATGGGGATTCAGACGAGGAAGTGTGAGATGTGTCTGGGTGAGCTGAGTAAGAGGGAGGTGGGGAGTGGGCAGGTGAAGTGCTCGGATTGTGTGGAGAGTATGAAGAAGGTTATTAATGAGAGTCCAAGTAAGAAGAAGAAGGATGGGAGGAGGGTGAGTGTGGTGAAGGAGGAGATTAAAATTGAGAAGATGGGGGCGGGAAGGAAGAGGGCGAAGGGGAGGAGGATTGTGGAGGATAGTGATGAGGAAGAGGAGGAGGGGAGTTGGTTAGTTGGGGAGGAGCAGCAGGGGGCGTTGACGCTGGGGAAGTGTGGGGGCTCGGAGGATGAGGATGCTGAGGGGGGCGGTGATGATATTGCTTCGGAGGACTCCGAGCACTCGTCTGAGGAGGACGATGAAGATGAGAGTCAACTCGACAGCTTCATTGTCAAGGACGATTCTCAGGCTGACGCTCAAGGGTCGGGTTCCGACTCCGACTCAGGCACAGAAAACGACGACACGTTTGTTTCTGTTTCTAAACTATCACAGTCACAAGTCGTCTCCCAGCACGACACTGAGGACTCTGACGAGGACGGCGAGGAAATCTCGGCTTCTGAACTCCACTCCTCTGAATCCGACTCCGACGACTCCGACGACGACCTCCCCGCCCAACGACGACCCCGCCGCCCCGGCCAACAATCAGAGCGAAAGAAAAAGGAAAAGACCCAAAAACCCGCCGGCATCACGCAGTCCGCCAAGATCCGCGAACTCCTCTCCATCCTCCGCAAGGAAGCCCACGAGCACAAATTCATCGTCTTTTCCCAATTCACCTCGATGCTCGACCTCATCGAGCCCTTCCTCCGCTCCCAACCGGGGATGAAAGCAGTTCGGTACGACGGCAAGATGCCCAACGACGCCCGCGAGGCAGCCCTCCGAGCCCTCCGCACCGACCCCCACACTCGGATCTTGCTATGCTCCCTCAAGTGCGGGTCTTTAGGATTGAACCTCACGGCCGCGACGAGGGTCGTCATTGTGGAGCCGTTTTGGAACCCGTTTGTGGAGGAGCAGGCGATTGACCGGGTGCATCGGTTGACGCAGACGGTCGATGTGGTGGTGTATAAGCTGACGGTAAAGGACACGGTCGAGGCGAGGATTGTGGCGCTGCAGGACAAGAAGAGGATGCTGGCCGAGGCGACGATTGAGGGGGGGATGAGGAGGAAGGGCAAGGGGCAGCTGAAGCTGGGGCTGCAGGAGATTTTGGATTTGTTCAGGCATGATGCGCGGGCGAGTTTGGGCGGGGGGGATGAGGAGGGGAGTGATGAAAGGAATGTGGCGAGGGATGTGGGGGAGTTTGTCAGTGGGAAGCATGGGGTTAGGAAGCCGAGGAGGGAGCATGATGTTTACGGGAGGAGGTGGTAGTTTTGGTTGGTTTTTGTATATGATTGGGAGGGTGGGCTGGGTATGGGTATGGATGGGTAGAGGATACACGGGGGAAAGGGTTATGATGAATGAATATTGTGTGCATAGTTTTGTTCCTGTTTTATATACTTGTACATGCTTTTTTACTCGGTATTTGGGATTTCCTGAACTGCTGTGATTGAGAACGTTACCCATGTGGTGGATATCAATCTCACTTACAATCTCACCCCCATGTAAACTGAGAAAATGACATGTGCATATGCTTCGCTTTTGATCCTCTTGAATCAAAATAATGTACACTATAATTACTCCTTACAGGCCCCAAAGTCGACATAATCCTAACGCAGCACTAAAACCAACTCCCTAACCCCTAATCCCAACGGGCAGCAGCACCAAAACGCCTGGAGTTACATACCGCTGAATAACACCGCCCAGTAGTATTCTTTACAGCATCAGCCCCCCCTTATTCATCCCCCTTCCACAAGTACTTCCTATCAAACGTCAACTCCTGCCTCATCGCCACATCCAGCAACCAGTCCCCATTCACCACCCTCGGCTCACAGTGCCCCCTGATCGCCATCTCCTCAAACTTTGGCCACAGCGCCCTCTCCCCGTCCGTCGTCCCGCTCAGCAAATACACCGGATCCGGCGCCGCACCCCCATCCTCCTCCGCCGTCGTCGGCTTGATCGTCGTGCCGCTCCTCGCCCTGTAAATCTTGAATATCGCTCCATTCGCCTCGGCAATAGCCTTGAAGTTGTCCACCCCGTTCTTGATGTCCGCCGTGCAGTAGATCGGCACATTCCAGAGCAGCTTCCCCTTGTTGGCACGGGCCCGCCCGACGGCCGTCCCGAGGTCGATGTTGAATTTCTTTTCGTTTTCTTCATCCACCAACAAATGGTCTTCGACGTCGGGCCGCTTGTTGGTTTCCAGACAGGCGTCGAGGAACGACGTGTTGATGATTTCTGCGCCCTTGGCGAGGCACTTGAGGAACTTCATGGTGCGGACGACCTTGGGCGCGGCGAGGTAGTCGC
The DNA here is from genome assembly GCA_033296885.1 of Triangularia verruculosa. Taxonomy (NCBI): domain Eukaryota; kingdom Fungi; phylum Ascomycota; class Sordariomycetes; order Sordariales; family Podosporaceae; genus Triangularia; species Triangularia verruculosa. The sequence goes on along the minus strand of MU863928.1, from coordinate 152,628 downwards.
AAGGCTGGGTGTCTTGGACCAAGTGGACGCCTAGGTTGCGCAGTTTTTTCTGTACTGTGTCAGTAGATATTCAGCTGCGATGGGGCAACGCAAGAGAAAACTCACCCGATCCGAGTCCTCCAATGTCTTGTTCCCTACCCATCTCTTGTAGCCTGTCGCGCAGATTCTCATAGTTACATCTGGCAACGACAGCCTCGCTCTCTTGAATGGCCTGCTTTTCTCACCAGCCTCCTGTTCCTCTTCATCCTCGTCCTCGGCATGGCCAGCTGGACTAGAGCTTCTCATGCTTCTCTCCTTGTCAATCTGATCCATAGCCCTCTTGCCACCCCAAACACCATCCTTCAATGGCCTCTTCCTCTCCTTCTCATACAACGCCAAATCCGGAGCCAGGTCTTGGAGCTTGGAAAGCGCAGCTGCTTTAGCACTTCGACTACCACTCGACATGATTGACGGCGTATCATTCTCCTTCCCGGTGCGGATATGACGGGCCCTGGCAGGGGTTTCCAGGTTGCCCGCCGTCGGAGTAGCAACAGCTTTTGGTTTCCGCCCCTTCTTTGCTGTGGTCGGCGCAGCGGGTGCTGGACTTGAATCTCCCATGAACGAGTCTTGCATGACACTAAAATCCCTGTCCAAGCCCACGGTGAGTGCATTCTTCTGCGCCGCTGCGGCAACTCTCTTCTTCTTCTTGGCCCTCGCATCCATAAGCTCCTCCCCTCCTGGATAATACAGATTGCGGAGAATAGTCTCGTCGAGAAATGTGTTGCCGATGATTTCGCCCAAGTTTGTCCGTTTCGGGAAGGCCTTGTACTTGTCGTCATTGAGGGCGAGCGCCTGACAGGCGGCATAGCTTTCTTCAATCCACAGGTGATTGATAATCTCAACATTCCAGTCCTTGGCGGCCTCACACTTCTCACTGTGCATGCGCGCAGTGATGAGATGAGTGTTTTCGGCCTTCATGGTGCGGGTATAGGTAGCACCGGCTGCCGTGATGAGGTTCTCCAGATAAATACGGGCCTCACCGCCATAGTTGGAGAGTGTGATCTTGAGGTCCTTGAACCCAGGTAGAGGTTCTCTTGGGATCGGGTAGTGAAGGAGTCGTTGAAGGGGCGAGGTCCACTTGTTGTACACTATCAAGTAGTACAACCAGGCCAGATTCCCAACGTCCTTCCCCATCTGCGAAGCCTTGACGTACTGCTCCCCATCACGATAGTGGCAGACAAAGGTATCGCAGTCCTCGATCCTCTCGACAACTTCGCCACCTCCTCTTGTGATCTTTTCTCCGATGATCTTGCGTGTAGAAGGGTTGACGGGGATATCATCTCCCAGCATAACCTTTTTTTGTTCAAACACCACCAGTCTCTCCCCTGTTGCGGTTTCATATGGGCCGTCGGGGACTGTTGATGTCGCGCCCTGAAGCTGCTGGCTGCTGGGAATCTTGACGGGTTCCTCGGATTGGATGCGCAGAATCTCCGGGTCTGGGAGGGTGTAGGGGCCTTCGTCGATTTTTTTCCCTAGACGGAAGCAGTCGTCGAACCTGGACATATGATCAGAAGATTACTCCCGCTCACAATTTTGGCCCAAACTTACCAGTGAGGAAGAACAATCTTTGCCTTCAGTTTCTTTTCCCTGGCCTCCTGACATTTTGGATGATCCAGAGAGAGCGCGCAGATATGTGTAGTCAGCTTGGTCAGGTCCTTGGACTCCATACCCCCAAGGGCCATGATACCGCCGCATATCGACTCTTTGTCCAAGGTTGGGATATCGGCGCAAGTGACGGTCACGCTCGAGAAAATCATTCGCGGGTCCGGGGAGTATGGCCGCAACTGTGCAAGCTTTCCGCGGTAAATGCTGACTCTAACCCAGTCTGCCCTCACCACCGGTACCATGCAGGCCAGGGACTCGGCATACTCTTCGAAGTCGATCGTGTTGGAGACAATATGTGTGGCTTTCTTGTACTGAATCTTGCCCTGGCGATCAGGTTCCAAAACTTCGCCGCCGTTTTCTCTGACGTGCTGGGCGAGCTAGAAGCTTCTGTTAGCGACCTGGAACAGCGGCTGAGGTTGCGAACTTGGGAAACGAACCGTCGAGATCATGCCGCCCGACAGCTCCTTGCTTTGCACAAAGGCAATGTAGCAGCCGTCAAGCAGCGGGGGTTTCTCGTGCTGTTCTGACATGTTGAATGCAAATTATCTAAACGAGCCTGTCGGTGATGGTATGCATCAAGTGGTGGATCGTGGAAACGGCCGTTTACCAAGCTGTGGTGGTTGTGGTGGTTGTGGTGGTGCGCTGTGGCTTGCTACCAGCCTGTGGCCGAGACGCGTCTCGAAAGACCCACCAGAACAATCGAAAACGCGAGGCAGCCACGACGCACATGACACGCCAGCTGCCACGGCCATTTAACCCCTGGCCTGAAAGTGGGGCACTTTTTAGAGACTTATCGCAGTTGAGCAGTGAAGCTTTCACTCGGCCTTGTTGACATCTGGCTTTAGACAGACAAATTTACGTTTAATGGCAGGTCCACAGACAGGTAGTTGAAAGTAAAACTTCGAGGTTAGCTTCAAACAGGGCACAATTATGGTCAAAGTTGGAAATCTTCGCTGCCTACACTATTGACTATCCCTAAAGATATCTGCTGTCTTTTGAGACCTCTTGATTACCTTTCAAACCATGCGGATAGCGTTGCAATGTCTAATTTTCTGTCTGTGATGTGCCATGAAGACACTGGCCCAAGACCCAGTCATCTTGAAGCCTCTTCAGAAGAGTATTCAAATACCAACATGACAAACACATACCAATAAGTCAACACATCAGGAATAAATGCCGGAGTTGGAAGGTTTAGCCAACGCCCATTCCAATCATGGGTGCTCAGAGCCGAACCCGCCATACGAATATGCAGGGCTAAAATGCCCCTTACCAGATTCCTATTTCTCTGCTTTGTTCAACACGGCCAAAGACTTCAAGCTTTCGGCTTAAGCATGATATGAGTCCTCATGACCAGGCTTCGACAGGCTTGCGCCGGGCGATAAGAAACACACCAGACCGTAGCACAACTCACCTCAGCCCCGTACCGTGACACCGGGTCCGGTGCAAAGTTTAAATGACATCCGAACACAGACTCTTCATCATAATGAGCAAACAGACCCGTCTAAAATTCTGTACGCCGAAACTTCGTGATAAAGAAATTGTGGTGTTGCAATCGTGACGCGTCGCCCACACGCGCCGCAAACGTGAAAACGCCAAAATTGCGAAATCACGATGCAGCCAATCAGAAGCCTATCACTTCCCGTGCCTCGGACTCTGTCACCACACGGCGGGGTGGCTCTATCAAGACGCCCAACAAAGAACGCCATCTCCTTATCGCGACGAATGGTTGATGCTGGATGCCGGACAGATGCATGATGGTGTAAAAAGCAACAATCAAGAACCAATGAGTCGTGCCAACCATCTCAGCTTTTCACAAGGACCTCATGCGAACAGTCTGTAGCCTGATGGATCCCGCCTTTTCGGATCGATTGCATCCATAGACATCCTCCTGTCCAAGTCGAGCACAACGCTGCCATGTGTGAGAGAAGCAGGAGGAAGGGGCCAGAAAAGGAGTTGGGTTGTGGTCGGCTCTCTTTGGTTGAACGTAACTAGGTGGCGCGGTTGACCCGCAGCTGAATTTTTAGGCCCCCTTGGCCACCTCGGTGCATGTGTCGATCCTAAAAATGAAATGAGAAAGGGTGAGTGATGTCGCTGCACGAAAAGAAAAAAAAAAGCGACAAGAGATGCAAGATGACAACTCAAGAAGGATGAGAATCAAAAATCCGCCCTCATCGACATGTTGTTTGTTTGCATCGGGTCAAAGTTCCTCTGATTGCGCAGTTGTTGTGGTGTGAGTCATCGCTTGAACAGGGCGGCCCACCAGTGGCTCGGGACAGGGTGGGACATGTATCGGTACTTCGGGCAAGATGCTGGGCAGCGAATGCGCCAGGGCCCTGTGCCGGGATGCGAGCTAGAGTCGTTTGTTTTGGACTGGGACTCGTTTGGACAAAACTGTCAAGATGTGCAACATCAGACGTAGAACCTCGAGTCCGTGCCATGTTGAGGTTTCGGTATGCCATGATGCCGATGGCGTTGATCGGGGCCGTGGTGCGCAATGCTTGGGGTGAGTTAGGGGCGATCTCGAGGTGGTAGCCATCTGTCATCACAGCCGCTGGGGTTGAGGTGTTCAAAGGCCGATGGAAGCCACGAAAACATCTGCCAGGAATACGCATCACCGCCACGGGAAATGTGACTGCTCTGACCGCATGAAAAACGAAAGCTGGCGCAAAGAACCGTTGCGGCTCTTGGTTTGGCTCACGTTATAGTTTGTGGCTCCTGCTCAAAGAAAGCTTGCTCGGAATCGAAGAGGCGTTGGGTTGTCCGTATACGATAGCTTCATATCCATATGCAGGTTTGATATGGATAGACAGCTCGTCGGTCTCTGTAAGCTGGGCTGTGTGGGCATAGGCGCGGAAACTGCGATGGTGAGCTTGGTTTCAAGGCGTGGTTTTGGCAGTGGCGATCATGTCCGCAGCGTTCGAGAGGTCTCGTCAAAGGTGTTGCTGCCAGGACGGGCTGAGGCAAGCTCATGGTGGCGCGAGGCGTTTAGCATGGTGACAGACATAGCGAGGATAGCGGTGGTAAAAGCAGCGCTTGTTGTGTATCATATTATGGCTATGTTGGAGGAGAATAAGGAAGAGGAAAAGACGTCTTGTCATAAATTATTTTGGGTGACAAAAGCAAAAGAAGAGCAAGGCAAAGGGCTCTGGATGACGGCGCGGTTGACAAGGGGGGCGTGTTTTAGATTTGTGGGGATGACCAAAGTACCGCTACTTGGGGGGCGTCAAGGAGGTCCGTGTGGTGCCGCCCCCGCGCGCTGATTCGCCGGTTGAGTTTTCTTGTTGGCCTGAGGCAAGCGGACACGGCTGGCAGACAAAAAATATTTAAGAAGGCACCATCGCCCACCTCGCTCGCCCTCTGGAGGAAGTTGCTCGGTTCTGCCGCCCCACATATTGTCCTCCAGCCACACTTCCGCACCATAGCGTAAGCAACGTCGCCCAACCCGACGAACTTCGCTGTCGTGATAACCTCCATTTTCTTTTCACACCTGCTTGTGTAGCCACAACGCACAGCCAAATACTCTCATTTAGACCCGGTCGATACAGGAACCCGATCGATTCCCTCGTCGTCGACCCCAACTTAATCAAGAAAGATCATTTGCACAGGTCACAGTGCATCTTTTGCTAAAGCTCTTCCCCGACGAAGACCCTCTCTCTCTGCCGTGTGCCTGAAAGTGTGGACTATTCCGATCCATCGCCTCGTCGTCAAAAAACAATCACGACGTCGTCATCTCAGCGAGTAAACATCTGGTCGACGATCGAGAGGTCTTGACGGGTACCGGTGCTTGTCGGCGAACAATTAGTGGAGGGGGAGACATTAGGTTGTTTATCTCCCATCAACCGGTAAGAATTCACCTCTACACCTCCATTCACTTCTGCGGTCCTTCCTTCACCTGCTCCGCTGCCTCGACGACGACTACGACGACGAGCAACAAACACTTGCTCTCACCACCTAAACGCACGGACCCACTTTTACTCGACCTCGCAGAGCTGCCAACTATTTAATCGCCCACAGCTCACGCCCCTCCAACTTCCCCACCAAACAACATCGCGATTCGCAAGCTCACAAGCAACACTGCGACCTTCAAAGCACTCTTTTTTCTGCGCATCATCGCAAGTTGCACGCTTCAACAAGTTATCTAACTCTCCCTCCCTGCAGATTAGTTCGCGCGCAGAAAAAGCCACCTTCACAAAGTCGCTTTGATATCTCAGAACCGCAATCATGGAGAGCGCGATTCAAACCCACCCCACCAACGCGGCCCAGGCCAAGGCGTTCACTGCTCCCGGTTCTCTTTCCTTCCCTACCGGCCACGCTGATCTCGGTCAGTCGGTCGTGAGCAATGGTACTGCCGCCAACGGCGCACAGCAGTCGGGTGTCCAAACCACCAACGGTGCTGGGGTGACTCCCGCGACCCCCGCTGCGACGCCGGGCGCCGCTTCAACTGGACCCAGTGGTATCACACCCACCCTTCAGTAGGAAAACCTTTTGCAATGCCCTGCCAGTGAACCATGTGCTGACCTTCGAAGGAACATCGTCGCGACTGTCAACCTTGACTGCCGTCTGGACCTGAAGACGATCGCGCTGCACGCCCGCAATGCCGAGGTACGTGTTGCGATCTGGTCCAGGCAGGTCGCTCTTTTTGAGCGACTTGCCAGATGACCGTGTCGTCAACAATCTGCCAAACCAGGTCTAACATTCTGTAGTACAACCCCAAGCGTTTCGCCGCTGTCATTATGCGTATCCGTGAGCCCAAGACCACGGCCCTGATCTTCGCCTCCGGCAAGATGGTCGTCACTGGTGCCAAGTCTGAGGATGACTCCAAGCTTGCCTCTCGCAAGTATGCGCGTATCATCCAGAAGCTCGGTTTCAACGCCAAGTTCACCGACTTCAAGATCCAGAATATCGTGGGCTCTTGCGACATCAAGTTCCCCATCCGTCTCGAGGGTCTGGCTTCGAAGCATCACAACTTCAGCTCGTACGAGCCCGAGTTGTTCCCTGGTCTCATCTACCGCATGATCAAGCCCAAGATTGTGCTTCTCATCTTCGTCAGCGGCAAGATTGTTCTCACAGGCGCGAAAGTTCGCGAGGAGATCTATCAAGCTTTCGAGATGATTTATCCCGTGCTCCAGGGTATGTTTTGCCATGTGATTGCAAATTTTGCCGATGACGTCATTGTACTAACATGCTCCTGCCAGATTTCCGCAAGATGTAGATTCGTCTCATCATTGCGCCTGGCACGTGGTTGGAGAGCTGCGACTTCACACACCGCACCGCTCCCCACCCCACCATGCTCATTATGTGAGCGACTGTACATTACCCGTCCTTCACCGTCACCGAAAAACCCCTCGCCCCCGAATGAATCATGATTATCATACCCCAACAAAAAAGCACTTCGTTTCGACCATCGGCGACAAGCACAAAACCCATTCATCGGCTTTCGCCTTTTCGGTCACCAATTCTGTATTTTTGCTGTTTTCTGTTTTTTTCCTGTCAGCATTGCAACGGCGTTCCGGGGGACTCAACAATTTGGGAGAAAGAGAGACAAAGGTTAAAGGAATCCACGCGCGGATTTGGTCCTTTTTTTTACCCCCACTTGAGGGTTATAGTACATAGAACTTTTTCTGAGAGGGCGCGCGCAACATTTCGACGGATGGCGAAGAGGGAGGGGAGAGTTTGTTTTTGTTGCAGCGCACAACGGGTTCTGCTCTTTCTTTTCTGCCGCCGTCGACTTTCTTAATGGCTGGATGATGATCAACACTGGCTGGGAATTGAGCGGGGCAAGCGAACGCTGGGAACGACATGAACGCACAAAAAAAGCAAGAAAAGAACTCCCAAGGCGCGCGGACAATGCTCAAGACTTGGTCGGTCGGTCATCAAGAACTTTTCCGGTGGGAATTAAAAAAAAAAAAAGAGAGAGAGACTGGGGGGAATCTGGGGGTCGATCTGGGACATGATCTTGACCTCTCATGGGCCAATTCATCACACAGAACACACACCAAAAAAAAACGTGTGCGAAGCGAGCAAGCTTGGAGCTTTGGCTTGAGGTTATCGTCGAGTTTCTTAAAAAAAAACGGCAACTTCAGATCAAGGTGTTCCACACTTCAGTTTGTTGTCGGGTTTTTTCACAAACGACTCAAACGGAAGCGAAGCGAAAGCAACCGGCGATGAAGAATATTTTCCCCCCAAGGAAATCATCATGTTTGCATTGGGAATGAACAAACCCTCTGCAGTATCACAAAAGATGATTGGGTTTTTTTTTTAGCTGCAAAAAAAGATTTGCACATGACCCGGCGGGCGCAGTCTTGAAGCTTTCTTTTCCTTTTCTCACGAATCGGAGGAACGAAAAAGCTACAGCATCATTGGATTTCAAAGCTCGAGCAAGGGGGTGGGGACAAAAAAGCAGGAGATGGTGAGATCACTTGTGGCAAACAACCCCCCTTTGCATTAAAAAAGGGCGAGAGAGATTCTGGTACTGGAGCATAAATTCTTTTGAGGAAACAAAGAGCTTTGGCGTTTTTTAGCCGTGGTTTTCTTTTTTTGCAACGAGGCTATCAAATACCATCGTCTTATTTGACGGATTATTACACACTGTGTGCCTTGTTACCGTGCTTTGTAACAATCTACGTTTGATCGACTCACCTCTTTCCGTATTGCAACATGTCGTGTTCCGTTACCTCCTCCCTCTTTGTGTCTGTCCAACCACCACACGCACACACCCGGTGGTGTGTCTATGTTGCCCCTCTCTGCGTCGATTGTGCCCCTCCATCTAGCTACCCCTCACACAGCAGGCAGAATATGCGCAGCCTTGTTCAGCTCCTCGTCCAGAATCAGCCCAGGCTTTCCACCTCTGCTGCCATCCTCTGTGAAGAGTGCCTCGGATCCTTCTCCCTCTTTCCAAGCCCACTTGTCCTTGAACTCGGGCGGGCACTTCCGCAGGATGCAGTCTGCAATCTTGTCGCCAATGACGGGGAGGAACTTGAAGGCGTGGCCGCTGTCGCCCGTTGCGACGAAGAGATTCTTCCAGTAGGGGTGGTAGTCGATGAGGAAGTCGGCTGTTCGGGTATCTGAGTACCAGCAAAGTCTCGTCTTGGCGAATGGACGGTCCACTAATCCGGGCAGCGGTGCCATCTCTCGGAGACAGGCGCGAAGGTCGGCTTCGCCCTCTGCTGGAATGCAGAGGTTGGCATCATTGAGTGATGTTCGTGGGATCGAGACAACAGGATTGCTTGTTGAGGTCGGTGAGACGGGAAGGGGAGGGACAGGCAGAGCCTGAGGGTTGATATACCCATAGGCATGTCGGGCAACCTTGAGGACGCGGTTAACAGGTGGAATGATGAAAAGACCGCTGGAAAGGTTCAGGATGACAGGCATCTTGCCCAGGATCTCTTGCTCTTCTTCGGTTATGTCGAGGTATCCCAAGACTTGGCCCGTGGCCACGGCCTGACCTTTGAGGTCCACCAGACTCCCTGTCCAGGCGCCTGCCGCCACCATGACCAGGTCCGCGGTCAAGACGCGTCCATCTGCGAGCCTCGCTCCCGTTACACTGGTGTCACTGTGCTCCAAAGAGACCACCGTGCCAGCCACAAAGCTGACGCGTCCGGTTTGTCTGGCCTGCTCATAGAGCCATGCCATCGATGCGCCGGCATCTGTCCAGCCGCTGTTGTAGTTAATGTATCCCCAAGCTCCTGAACTGCCACCGGTCCCGAGAGCTTCACGGATCGCGTCGGCGTTCGGGAGCTCTCGGATGCGCTCGGCGAGCACCGGATTGTGAGATGACAGAGATGAGACGTTCTCCCAGCTCTTGCGGGCATAATCCATGCCGGTCAGCTTCTTGGGGGAAGACTCACTCACGTCACGCTCTATAGGAGGGGCCGCGACGGGCGCGGGAGATGTAGCATCGCCGACGACCATGAGACCGGTTTCATAGTAGCGGCCTTGAGCGCCGAGATCAGTGGGCTTCTCCTGTTGGCGCCATTGCAATTGGGCCTCATCGCAGAGCGCGGCATACGCGTGGTCAGCGTAGTCTGCCCTGACGATACGGCTCGTGTCTATGGACGCGGCATCGGGAGACGGGAATGTCGTTGGTGAGGAGGGATTGGATCTGTCAACGACAGTTATGGAGGTGTTGGTGAATTCACGGCGACGACTGAGGGAGTAGGCAGTTGTGAGGCCGAAGAGACCAGATCCAACAATGAGAATGGAGGACGGCGGGTTCGTGATGTTGTTGTTGTTGGAGGAGGAGGAGGAAGAATGTTGAGGAAGGGAAGAAGTCATGGCGGGAGAATAACAAGCGTGACAAAGTTGAAGCGAGTCCAAACTTTAATTTACGCAGCCGAGACAGCTGGCAACGCGCACGAGACTCTTCGGCAGGAGGCCAAGAGCAAGGGCGGGGCAATGAAGAGATAGGGAGGGCGACCTGACCAACAGATTGAGCAATCACGACAAGAGAGCAGATTCCATGCTTGTTTGGGCCTAGATATCTCCAAATATATGTCCCGTCGAACTCTCCAGACCCCGCTGCGGTTTATCTCGGGATTCAAGATCTCGACATGCCTCTACCGTGACTTGCCTTATAGGGTTAGACCACGCCCTTTTCCACAGTGCTCTGGCCCACCCCTTTCAGGATTTCGCCCTTTTCGAGTTTGGGCGAGAAACACAATGTTTTTGTCTTATCGTAATTTGTACATTTGGAACTCTTGTCCAGCCACCGAGCTCTCTTGGGTACCTGGATATCTACACTCGGTACTCCGTAGATAGGTTTAGATAGGTAACTTCCAGACAGTGCGATAGGGTCCAGGATTCATTCTTGAACATTGAACCCGCAAGGTGCTTGAATGTGTGCACGGGCCAAGCCAAGCCAAGCTATCAGCGCTCTGACCTACCGTCGCCGTCAAGGTGTTCAACCTCTAATCGATGGATACTTTTATCACCTTGCAAACAAACACCCTTCGTCAGCTGCAATGCTTGGGAAACACACAAAACATGTCGACCAACAACATTGCCGAATTTCCTGAAGTTCAGGCCAAGCTACAGCACCCAAAAGAAAAGTCGGCATACGAGCGACAAAAAGCCGAGAGCGAAGCGAAGCGTCTGAGAGAAGAAGCAGAGACCGCTGCTGCCCTTGCCGAGTTTCAAAGGGAATTTGGCGGCGAAGAGGAAGATGACAGCCTTCCCCGAAGCGCCCACCAGTCGTCCAGATTCGGAACCAGTGCACCCACTCGGCCAGCATTCAACCAGGGAACATTCGGAGGTGGCGCGGGCAAGAGACACTTCGGAATTCCTTCAGGACCGTCACTGAAGAGTGGCCCTGGCAGTCTGGGACCTCCGCCGTCGTCATTTGGCAAGAAACGAACATTCGATGGCTTTCAGCAAGACCGGGACCGGGACCGAGGCCGGAATTTTGAGAGGTCGGGGTATGAAGACCGAGATGCCGGTTCTTTGACCGTCTCGAGGGCATTTGAGGCAAGCGATGACGAGGGAGAACCGGCGGCTGTTTCTGGCCGCGCCGAAGAAAAGGCAGCATCGCGGCCTACCCTTCGCCTTTCAAATTTGCCTCCGGGAAGGTCACCGGCATTCATCAGGTCCCTGGTACCATCAAATTTGACGGTGGAGGATGTCAAGATCGTACCCCCAGCAGGCCCAACTGGCGCTGACAGAAATACCGAGAGGAAGTCCATATCCGCGATAGTGACGCTGTCAAAGGAAACTCCGGCTGCAGAGATGGATGCCGCTGTTAGCGCACTACAAAACCGCTACCTGGGCTTCGGCTACTTCCTTTCTTTGCACAGACACCTTTCGTCAGCCGCCATTGCATCAGGCCTTACGGCTCTACACCCTTCTACAGTAGCGGTATCACATCCGTTTGGGGCAAAGAAGGTTGAGGAAAGCTCGAGATCACATGGTCCACGCTCCATGAGCTCACACCGCGGCTATGCGCCTCCTACTCACTATGGTCCTCCCATGGGTGGCCCTGTCAACCGCAGTGGTATCCTCCACGTTCCTGTCGCTCCACCACGAGACATTAAACAGCTTCGTATGATACACAAGGTTATCGAATCGGTCCTGCAACACGGGCCACAGCTGGAGGCGCTTCTCATGTCTCGGCCGGATGTGCAGCAGGAAGAGAAGTGGGCATGGATCTGGGATGCTCGCAGCGAGGGCGGCATCTGGTATCGTTGGAAACTGTGGGAAATCGTGACGGGTCTGCAGTCGACGGACAAGACCAAGTATTGGCCTCTCTTCGAAGGAAGCCATGCGTGGAAAGCACCAGGACAGCCTCTTGCCTATGAATACGTAACGGGTGTGGACGAGTTTGTTTCGGAGCCTGAGTATGACTCTTCGGAGGATGAAGACTTTGACGACGAGCCAGGGCGACAGGCAGAGCACAACGAGCAAGAGGACACATTCTTGAACCCCATTGAAAAGTCAAAGCTATCTCACCTCCTGGCCCGGCTGCCAACGACATTATCCAAGACCAGAAAAGGAGATATTGCGCGGATAGCTACGTTCGCCATTACGCACGCCAGCCGAGGAGCAGACGAGATTGTTGAGATGATTGTCTCGAATGTCGAGCAACCATTCGCCTACAGCTCTGCCAACCCGGATTACAAACGTGATGGAAAAGGGAAGGATGATGATTCTCGCGATGTCACTCCTGGCCCAGAAGATAAGACGGGTTCTGGCGAGACTGACACAAGTGCGGCATCTCTTCTTGGCCTATATGTTGTTAGCGACATTCTGTCTTCTTCTTCGACCAGCGGCATCCGCCACGCATGGCGTTATCGTCAACTGTTCGAAAATGCACTTCGATCGCACAAAACGTTCGAGAAGCTGGGAATGATGGTGGATAAGCTAGGCTGGGGCCGGTTCCGTGCCGACAAGTGGAAGCGCAGCGTGGAATTGGTGCTAAGTCTCTGGGAAGGATGGTGCGTGTTTCCGGTCGAGACCCATGAGCACTTCGTCAACAGTTTCAACAATCCGCCTGCTTTGAAGAAGCCGGCGGCCGTTGACGAGACAGAGCCCAAGGCGGGCAAATGGAAACCGGGGGAGACACAGGGCGTCGAGAAGGAGAAAGATAACGGCTTTTTGCCGATCTCGACAAAGCTATCAGCAGAGCAGGAAGAGGAGGATGACCATTATCTGGAAGACGTCCTGCAGAGTGGCGGTGACGGTGAACTTCAGTCACCCTACATGTACTACACCTCAGCTTTGGATGCGTTCTCCGATTTGGACCTCGATGGCGTTCCCTACGATACTACCGATGACGAAACTAGCAATCCGTCAACCAAGACTGGACAGACCGCCACGGAACCATCACCAGACAAGGTGCAGACCAAGGTTATCGGTGGCTTTTCCATGTCGACAACGAAAGCTGCACCGATTAAAAAGCGGATGCGGGCGGTTGACATGTTTGCTGGTTCTGATTCGGATGAGATGGGCACCTGAGAAAAGGGGGCGTATCTGGGGAAGATAAGATTAGATCGCCAAGAGATCAAAGTGCCCTGTTGACCTGGTCACTACCCAACATTGAGGAAAGCCGCCGCCACCCACATCATATCGTCAGGTCTCGGGCGTGAATGCAAAGGAGAAATAGGCAACGCTCGGCGGTGCTACCCACCCACGCCTCGCGTAACTTTATGCGAGGCATTCGCTATCCACGGGGTTGGGACAGGTATAGAGGGGGCAGAGAAACGGCACTATTGGGGTTGTGTTTATGCGTTCGGCTCATACCAAGCACCAAGTCATACAAGTCTGCGAATAGCGGAACGAGGTTTGGAGGGACGCAATCACAGCAAGCATGGCAAGGTAGTACTCGACAGTCAGAGGGCGTCTCCAAAGGGGCCAATTACCAAATGTGCAAAGCAGATCCCGCGCTGTCCCCCAACCTGCCCGCTCCTTGGCTGCTGGGCCGCGTTCCAGTGAGCCAGGTTCTGCAAGCCAACAGTGCTCTACCTGTAAAAAGTGTCTAGCTTAGGGTCAAGTTGTGTACACTTTAACCATTGATCAAGTCAGCGTCTGTCATGCGGCATGCCATCTGATCTTGTGATGGATGATGATATGAGGCAACATGAGAGAGAATAAACAGTTGGGCGTAGTTATCTCGAATACACTATGGTATTTTTAATGATAATATGGCCGAGATGTCTAATCTACCTAGGTACCTAGTGTAAAGCTTAGTCACCCACTCACCCACTTCGCACGGTAGATGTGGGCTTGGCTGGGCCAGAGTGGGTGGTATATTGCTGACTAAAAACTTGCGCACCCCACTTTCTGTCACCTTCCCATCTCAAGCCACGGCCACCCACCCATATCTGCAAGAGCTACAGCTGTTTTTCATCAGGACCCGGGGAAAGGTCCCTGACCCAACAAGTTCGAGCGGCGGTCTTGAGTAGCAATGGCTGCAGATGCTAACAACTACAGCAAGACGCAATTGGGGAATATCAGGACTGTGACAGGCGGCAGTAGCCAGTAGAAACTGTGACTGTGACTCTTGTTTCCGGGATTAGACGACAGAAACACATTCTCCACCCGTGCCTCTTGGTCGGTTTCCTGAACCGACACCCAAAGGTCGCGACCTACACCATAGCATCACCGCTACCACGCCCCGTAGCGAGCAACCTGAAATCTTTGCCCCATTGTTATCCAACCCCCCCCGGCAGACTGCTGAGCTCAGTCCCGGCCCGGCCCCTCGTCCTATTCAGGCAAGCAACAGCTCCGAGCAAAGCATCCACTTGGCTACCTATACGGCATCCTCTTCACCTTCACCTCACAAGAGAGGACTCAGCTAGCCGTCCTAAGCTCCAGCTCCAGCTCCAGCTCCAGCTCCAGCTCTAGCTCCAGCAACACCACCGGCGCCGGCCCTAGGATGGCGTGACCCTGGGACCTGGATTCCTCTTCTTTTTTTATCTTTCTTCTCTTTGTCGGCCCTGCTACGACCGACCACCGTTCCGTCCCCTTCGGCTCAACTCTAACTGCCGAGCCAACTCTGGTACCTTTCCATCTTCCACCGAAAAAAAACCCCAAGCCGCGAAAAAGCCCCGTGCCTGTGCCTACTACCTAAGCTGCCGGCCAGCGCCGCTGACATCGCGTGCCGGTTGGGTGACCTTCTCTTGTTGGAGCTGCTGACGGGACAGACTAAACCCGCTCGGACTTTCCCACAAACCTGAAGGACTTCTTTTTCTCTCCCCCAGGTCCGCTGAGTCGCTATCCCGAGACTGACTCTTGTCAACCTCACCTGTTAACGGCTCCCGGTTCGTTTTCGTCTCCGTCTCGGAAATTTCAGTGACGGTCTTCCTCATCGTGGTCCCACCGCCATTTTGGTCGAGAGAGTCTGTCGGTTTCATATCTTGGAGCTTCTAGAACGTTGAGAACCTCAAGCATCGGTGTCGATCCATCGAGCTCTTCCAATCTGTGGCAATTCCAACGCGCGGTATAAACAACAGGGAATTCTGCTCAGCTCTGGCCAGCTGCTTTGCCTCGACCAGACCTCGGAAGCAGCCGACAGCTACAAGTCTCCCCAACCACACGCAAGCTCTCGGTTACTTTGTCCCAAACATTGGTGATAACCTCTCTATTCAACGCAACTTTGCCGACCTCATCACTGCCTGCGGTGGTATGGGCTTGCCCGCTCAGTCTTCTTTAATTCTACTCACAACAACATCGTCTCCAGCAACGGTTGGGACACAACCTTCATCCGGAACCCTACACGTCTCGGAAACAACTCTGAGCAGAAAAATACGCAACAAGTTTTTTTCTGCTCAAACATAGACAAAATGCCTATTATAGAGGGGCAGAAGATGGCCTGGTATGTCTTGCTTTTTGGTCCTTCCGGCCTGTGCTCTCATGTCTTTCCTATTATGAAGCTGGTGCTGTGTGACACACGTGCCAGGGCTCGAATATGTTTCCCTGCTGACGCCCGTGCCTTGACATAGCGCGCCATGCATTCGTGGCCATCGCTCCACGAAATGTAACCACTTTCACGAACGGGTGATGGTGCCAGTGAGGAAGCCCGGTCGCCCCCTGAGCACCTGCCCCTGCCCACCCGGAAAGCCTTGTGTATGCGGCGGCGTGAGAGTTGCCATCCCAAAGAAACAAAAATGCCACTGTCCAGCTGGGACTGCCGATAGTGCTACAAGCTCCGAATTCGATCCTTCACCAGTCGATACACCCATCTCACCGGCATCACGCACCTCCTCAAATCGGGTCACCAAGTCGGGCCCGGGCTCCAAAGCTGCCAGCCGGAGGCAATCGTTTGCGCCTGCGAATTTGGAGAGGATGGACCCCAACTCGATCAATTTGATCTCTCCCAACGGCAATGGCTTGGTTGGAATCACGAACGGGGTACACAGTGTGGCCATGGTGAGCCCAAGAGAGGCAACGTTTGGATACTCAATGGGAATGATGCCAATGGGACCCCGAGACTCGTTTGTTCCTCCACCACCGCAGGACTTTGGTGGCCCTATGGTATACAGCATGCCTCCTCACATGCAGACAAACATGCCACCACCTCATTTCCCCCCGCATATTCAGATTCCTCAACAGATCAAGACGGAGAACGGTGGATTTGTTCCAGTGACTTATGTCTCGCCGGTGACCATCCCTGTTGCCTTTGTCGACGGCCCTCACCCACGAGGCATGCCGGTATTCAACGGACCGCCGCCTCCGCCGCCTCACAACCCCATACTTGAACCATCGCCAATTCCTAGGGCGAATGGAACCTCGGGAGGTGGAGGCTGTTGCGGTGGTGGGAAAAAGGCACCTCCTGTTCAGGCGCCTCCTGCTCCAGTGCCGGCTCCCCTCCCAACTCCTCCTCAGCAGCAGATGCCGAATGCCATGCCACCGCCTCAGCCACAGAGGGCTTCATCAGGCGGAAGTGGCAGCTGTTGCAGCAGCAAATCGTCGCAACCGCCTCAGATGCCTCAGATGAGCCCGAGTGCCATGCAGGCACCCCCTCAGCAGGGCTTCGACCAAAGATATGTGCCGCAGTTTCAGTCTCCTGTCGACATCAAGTTGGAAAACATGCACCATCACCAACCATTCCATATGCCTGGTCAAACCACGTTTACCTACCCTCCCGAATACGGCTCATTCCAGATGCCCATCAACCCAACTATCTGGCAACAGGTTGTCTCCCGTCCACCCATGCAGCAGCAACACGAGACACCTATCTCGCCCAGCGCGCTCAATGGTAACAATGAGATGATGGGTGGAAACACTCATGAGTGCGGCTGCGGTGAGGGCTGCCAGTGTGTTGGCTGCCTGGCTCACCCGTTCAACACTCAGATGCTTCAGTACGTGCAGAATGCCTACAGCCCTATGAGCAGCCACGACAACAATGGGAGCGCCGACGCCAGTGCCAATGCCAGCCCCAGCGCCAACCCCCTCGGCTTGGTCAGTCCGGTTGAGATTCCCAACGGACCGGAGCTGCCGCCGTCACAGCGGCAATCGCAGTCACAGGTACCCCGGGCGAATGGGAACGAGTCCAATACGCCGCCCACGGCTCTCACGCCATCGAACGAGGGCTCACCAGCTGTTGATGAGGAGCAGCTGGCGGGCATGGACTTTTTCTTTGTCAATCTGCCCATCTCGGCCGTCTGCGGGGGGAACCTCGACATGTGCCCGTGCGATGATTCCTGCGAGTGTATTGGGTGTTTGGTGCATAACACACCTTTTCCAACAGGGGATAATGGTGTTTTCTCGCAGGAGAACTGAGCAATGCACTTTGGTTTTTGGGTTTGGCTTTTTTTCACTCTGTTATTCCCGCGATGAAATTCTGGATCAGTGATCAACTTCAAGGTATCCATGGGTTCTCGGTACATTTCACACTGGGGATGGAAAAGGAAGGCACCTGGGCTACATACACATGGGGATCATCTTTTGTGAGTTGGAGAGGATATATTTGATTTTGAGATGTATTTTGCGGCAGAGGAGGAGGCTGGGGAATTATCACAGCGGTATTGGAGTATTTGATACCCAGCGGACAGCGCAGTGTTTTGGGTTGTGTGTGTAGCTAGGTATGGAAGGAAGTTGGTTTTGGTTGATAGGGGTTGTGTTACATAGCTAGCAGTATGCACGATATGCAATGGATGGACAGCTGTGTTTTGGCAAGTGTCTGCAGATGTTCCCGCAACACCGATCTATCTGTGTGGCTTGGAATGACTTGACCGATAACAGCGTGAGAATCTTTGAGGTGGATGGGGGAGTTCCATGATTCAGTCTCGTGGTTGGTACACAAAGTTTCGGCCAAGGGCTCAACCCATCTTGAGGTGTTGTTGGTGAAACTTATTTAGTATATCGAGATAGCTCTATTGAGTTCCTTTCTCCAACCTCTGCTTTTGCAACCGCGGATGAGAACGGTGTGGTTATGGCGGCGATGGTTTTTGGCTGGTTATATGCGAGATCTCCGTTTCAGAACCATCGGAGATAAGGATAATGGTGGCTTGTGCACCGTTTGACAAAAAGACGGGGGGCCGAACGGAGAGGCTTGGCGTTTTAGGGCGGAACGGAGCGTTTTGCACAAGGTCTTGGCATTTCCGTGCTGCAGAAACGGGAGGGATATGCACTAACAGCGCCTGGAGCACACTGCTGGAGGCGGAAGGAGAGGGCGCTAACGAATTTTCAGGGTGCTGTGGGAGTGAGCGCTAACAGTTTCTCGCGGTGAAGAAGGAGAGTTGAAGGAGGCAGTATATGAGACTCGACAACCCGACATCAAGACATAAAACAATAGAGAACTGGATATTTCCTGAGCGTTCGTTTCCTACATACAATCGAGGAAACTTAAAGTGTCAAAGGGGAGCGAAATAATATCGAAGAAGAACACAATGCGCGACCTACCCTCAAGATCAAGATCACGCTCACCACGACGGGACGATGAACAAGAGAGGGAAAGGAGGCGTGTGAGGGATAGGGACAGGAGTCACCACCGCCACCCTCACTCTGACTCTCACTCCCACCGCCGCCATCACCACCACCCTTCCTCCCGCCCTTCTCACCACCATCCATCCCGTCCCCAACCCGCCGACGACAACAACGACCAACCCCAGACCCCCCAAATCCCCTTCAACCGCGCCCCCTTATCAAAATCCTCACTTCATTCCCACACCCCCCTCTTCCAATCCTACCTCCGCCACGTCAAAAACATCGAGCTGCCCTCCCTGCTAGAAACAGAGGTAAAAGGCCGCTGGAAGAGCTTCATCGGGAAGTGGAACAGGGGGGGGTTGTCGACGGAGTGGTACACCCACGCTTCCCTCCCGCCTCCCCCATCCCCATTACTTTCCCCCCTCTCATCTTATCCCCCCCTGGAATTTACACCACATCCCCCTCCTATTCCCCAGGTAGACGACGACGACGATGAGTATGGCCCCGTCCTCCCAAACCAAACCAGAACAACCAGAACCACCACCTCCCTCCACGGCCCCCTCATCCCCTCCCGCGACGATCTCCTCGGCCGGAACGAAACGCTAGACTCCGATCGGCAATATGCCCTGGAAGTCCACCGCCACGAAAGGAAGATCTTCCGCAAGGAACACAAGGAACTCCTAGACGACCTCCTCCCCAAGGCCGACCCAGGCTCACGCGAGCGAAAACTTGAAAAAAAAAGGGAACTCACCGACAAGTTGAAATCTTTTTCCCAAGCAAAAGACGCTGGGGCAATGGAGGAGGTGAATGAGCGGGATTTAATGGGCGGCGGGGATGACGCGCTGGAGGAACTGCAGAGAGTGAAACGGCTACGGGAGCAGAAGCAGAATCAACGGCAGGGGAAGCGCGAGGAGGAGGAGATGCTGCGGCGGAAAGAGAGGGAGGAGAGGGTTAGGGGGTATAGAGAGCGGGAGGAAAAGGTGATGGAGGGGTTGAGGGGGTTGGTTAGGGAGAGGTTTGGGGGTTTGTAAAAAAAAACATTGGGGATTTATCTAGCTAGGGGGGGGGGTTGGGCGATGATATTGAACTAGCCATCTTTGAAAGTTATTTCATCCTGAGGAGAGAGGCCAGCAGACTTGTAATGTGATAACTTGATTATACGCATAATCTACTATGGATGAAAATGTTATTATGATACACACAGAAAAGGCTGTGATCTGCTGCTGTTTATAGCAAGAGTTGTTGTTTGTCCAAAGTGGGACCCCATGAACGCCTGACCGAATCGCTATATAAAGCCCCTATGCTTCCGCTGAACAAAAGAAAAGAGTGAAATCAACGATCAAAAGTGAACCGATTAGACCTGTCCACCCCGCAGACTGGACGGCCTGCTCGAGTAGGTTGGTGGGTGTTCCGGCGCCCTCCATCCGTCAGACACGAGATACGCCTCAGGATCAACCGACGACATTGTCTCGATTGACGACCGGGCTCTGAATGACGGCGCGGATCTATAACTTGGGGGACGTCCAGCTTCCGTGGCACCTGATCCTGACCGGGAGCGGTAGGATGGTGGAGGTGATGGGCCCCTGGATGAGATTGGTGATTGAGGGCGGGATGCCTCGGCAGCGGTGGACTGGCCTGTTGAGATGATGCCCTGCTCAACGTCGGACTCCTTAGGGTAGACTTCGATTTGCTGTTGCTGTTGCTGGGCAATGCGCTTCGCACGACGGATGTGCCAGGTGGTGGCAATGATGGAGGCGATGTGAGAGAGCGCAGGGATGGCACCGAGAGTGAAGAGAGAGTCCAGGAGGGCACAGGCGAGGTAGCGTTCCTCGTTGAACTGGCCCTTGCCGAGGTAGGTCAGGACGCCCTGGTTCTCGTAGTCTGGGGCGGTATTAGTATTAGGTATGGTAGGTAGCTACTATGACTTGGATAATACTTACCAAACTTCCGAGGGACATCATAGCAATAGTTGGTATAAGACGGGTGCAAGACTCTAAGGACATGGAGCATGGACCATGCCATGACCAGGTCACCAAAGAGAGTATGGATGCCAAAAAGACGCCATTTTCTGGGGTTAATGTTGCGGAACATCAGGTTGAGGATAAACGTAACCAGGATATAGACCAGGTTCAGAAGACTCTGTATAAGACGTTAGTGTCTGGATACACACAACACACAAGAACCAAAAGCCTACCAATGCCCGCGCCCAGCGCATGCCAGCCTTTGATCTTTCCTCGTCCCCTGGGGCGGCATACCACGCCCACATGCCATTGTAGTAGCCCGTCTGGTCAAACAAAAAGATCACGGCGTGCAAATAGGCAAAGTAGGCCAGTTGAGAGGTGCGGATGGCCGTCAGCCAAAGCAATGGCCAGTTCCGGCGTGACTTGCAGCATGGTGTGCCACGTTTCTCATCGCTGGTCTGAGAGCTATCACTCATTTCGTTGGTGGCCGGGAGAGAAGTCGAGTCCTGGTCTTGTTCCTTCCTGCAATAGAGGCGAAAGTAGAGGATGGCGACCATTATCAACGCCTTGGGGCCGCCGCGCGGACAAATGCAAAGGCAAAGTGTTTAGATCTAGGCAGCAACAGAGGCAGCCTCAGAGGGAGCAAGCAGTTGCCAGCAGCTGAATTGCAGCGGACAGTGAGAGGTTCAGAAGGAGCAAGCAGGGGATGGCCAATTAGCGAGAGGCTTGGCATCAAGTGAGAGGCTGTGTGGCTGTGTTGGGATGACGCGTCGCCGAAGTGGGGGAGAACATCTTGTTCACATCACGAAGAATAAGATGGCCCAAGGACTCTGCTGTCTCTTGAAAGGGAGCCTTGCGACGAAAATGATCATCACAACCACACCATGACCTGAAACACACCTTCTCTCTCCCGAGTGGGAGGTCAACAACCGGTGTTCCACCGCACAAGTGGTGCTTGTCATTGGTGCCGTAGTGCCGTAGCTACAACCCTACTGCCAACCCATCGCCAACCTCTCTGGTAGCCGTCCTCCCGAAAAGGGTAGAGATGCCAGGGTACACAGCCCCTCGCTTTTTTCTCAGCTCTGGCCATCCACGTGGGATGACCAAGTTCTTTTGTTTCTTGTTTCTCCTTTTGTCTGATTCCTTTCGCATTGCGCTGTTCTTTTGCGGAAGCTCAGCTGTGAAGCAATCATGGGCTGGGACTCGCCTTCAAGATGGCTCTTCACCGCCCGGACACTGCAGCTAGTTGCTGCTTTCGCTTCCACCGCTCTACATGGCGTCACAACAATATGGATTCATGTCAGGAAGCTCGGTATGACAAACCACCTGGCTATCCTTGAGCTGCTGGTATGTTTCTCCCTACCCTTTCTGTCATACACAGACTAGAGGTTGACATCATGTCAGATCAGTCTCGTTACTGTGTATATCACCGTCGCCATTTTTGTTCAGCATTTTGGCTGGCGCTTTGTGACCATGCCAGGACTTGTTGCTTTTGTGGTTTTCGACCTGGCCATCTGCGGCATGTTACTCCTCATCATCTATCTGCTTGCCAGGTCCAATCTTCCCGTCAACTGTGTCGGTCTCGTGAGATCAGACTACCGCCCCGAGGACACCCAACCGCCCGAATACTTGTACGATTTCTCGACCATCCGTTTCAGTGACGAGAGCCCCGGTACGGAACCGGGCATGTTGGATAGGTTTTGCCCTCAGGAGCGGGCATTCTTTTGGTTCTCAATCGCCTTGGTGTTCTTGTTCATTGCGAGCATCGTACTCGGCGTCATACGCATTTTCGAGATGAAGTATATCAGAATCGGGAATTTGGGGGAGGATGAGGAGGTGAACCTCAAAGCAATCAAGGATCTCGAGCAGCCATCGCCCATCTCTAGCACAGCAAGAGTCAACCTGCCACCAGCAGCACCGCCGAGCGAGGGCATCGTATCACGCACCGCTTCTCTCCGGAGCACCACTACAGCCTCGACGTCGCGTCCAGCTTACTCGGCAGTCCCATCACGAGCCCATACAGTGGCGATTCCACGGCGACCGGTAGGGACCGGAGGACCGACGTCTCCTCGACGTTCGGGACCGGGTAGTTTGACTCGAGTCTCTCTCGACGAAGACAGTGACAGTGCGGAGGCGGCTTTGGTATCGGATGGAATCAGACACCAACACCGACAACCACCACCGAGGGACAATCCTCCACATCAACAACACTACCCACACCCACATGGTCACCACCCACACGGCCATCGCCGAATGCCCAGCTTGCTCGAGGAGGATCAGATGACGACCACATCTGATATGGACCATGCGCTGGTATCCGACGGGATGAGACCATCAGCGCCCATGTTGCCACCATATGAGCCAGGCAACAGACGAACCAGCATAGGGGGTTGAGGCAGAACGACAAAAAAGTGATACTTGGACAAGGGATGAATAACGATACCAATTTGTGTTTTTTTGGATGTTTCGGCGTTGGGGCAACGGTTGGACTCGACTGGTCAGGGTTACAAGCACAGCATATCGTGCGCGGGATCACACGAGCAGTGCAACTGGTACTGGTGTTTTTTCCTGGGAGGCAACATGTTTAATTTCAGCATATTTAATCTGTTCCCTTACAAGAACAGCTACATTGGTGGCACAATGGGTGGTGACAACAAGGGTGGTCACATGATGTTTTTGCCGGGTTTTGGGTACCACAAGATCCATAATTTTTACGCTCAATTGAGCTTTTCTGACAAAATTGGAGTTTCTACCTGTTTTTTAACTTTTGAGAGTAAATTTCATCTCACCAGTGGCTTTCATCTTTATTTTGAGCCGCTCACTCGCAAATTGTTTTGTTTCGGTCAATTACTCAGGTTTTGTGAGAGACAGAGAATTTACCCCTCCATCAAAAACTTAATTACCCCTCAACACCAAAAATTATTATCACCACTTTTTTTCACCACCAGGATAACGACTTAGAAAATGTCGACCCACGACTCCGACAGCGAGGAAGGAGGTGATTTTGGGCTTTTTGCCGAGCCCGCGGGTTACTACCCGCCTTCTCCTCCACCGACAACAGAGACTTACACGACTGCCTCTGGGGATGTAATTACCCTTCACCTCGTGGGACATTCCCCGCTTGAAGCTCACCATTTATGGTATTTCCCCTCTCATGCCTGACCAGTCAAGATGCATATCTAACATGAAAACAGGAACGGCTCCAGAGTCGTCTCCCAACTCTTCGAGTCCTCCCCCGCCACCACCGTTGCGGGGCGCACAGTCTGCGAGCTCGGCGCCGGCGCGGGGCTGCCGTCTCTAGTAGCCTCCATGCTCAACGCCAAACTAGTCGTGTGCACCGACTTCCCCGACCCGGACCTCATCGCCACCATCCGGAAGAACATTGACGGCTGCCACCTCCTCCCGCGGCACGACGATACCTCCCCCCTCAACATTGTTGCCGACGGGTTCGTCTGGGGTGGTGATCCGTCCACTCTTTTGCGGCACCTCCCTCCACCCACGTCATCCCCTACTGAGCAAGAACCCCAGGGATTTGATGTGTTGATTCTGGCGGACTTGCTGTTCAGACACTCGGAGCACGGGAATATGATCAAAACCATAAAGGAGTGTCTCAAGAAAACGAGAGAGAGTAAGGCGTATGTGGTGTTTTGCAGTTATCGGCCGTGGCTGAGGGAGAAGGATTTGAGGTTTTTTGAGCTGTGTGAAGCCAAGGGGTTGGTGGTGGAGAAGGTTTTGGAGAGGAGGATGGAGAGGAAGTTGTTTGAGGAGGATCCGGGGGATGAGGAGGTTTTGAAGACGGTGACGGGGTGGGTTGTTAGTTGGCCTGAGGGGGAGTGGGTGCGGTAGGCAGAGGCAGTAAGAAGAGGAGGGGGTTAGTGGGAAAGATGATTGAATGGAGCCGAGTCTTTTCTGCGTTTTTTTGATTACAGTGGAAGTGACTATTAGCGGATGACGGTATGGCGCGTGTTTGCCATGATTGATATAGGCTCGCGAAATGAGTTTCCATGCCCTAGTATATATGCCTGGGAATTTTTGAACTATTCTTCTCACGCCCGATTACTTCGCACACGAATGACCTCCCAAGGTAGCCCCCAGGCCACTTAATCTCATTTATAGGCCTTTCAAGAAGAAAGTCCATACGCCCATCATCACAACATACAGATCTTCCAACCCCCATTCAACAAACATCATTATAATTTACACGGCTCCAAAAACAATCCCACCCCTCCCACCATCCCCCTCCCCTCCCCTCTCACTCCCCCCATCAAAAAAACTTAACCCCCAAATTCTCCTCCCCCCCCATCGTCTGCGCCTTGCCTTTCTTCACCAGCACTTGCACCGCCTTAACCATCAACTCCTGATCCAACCCCCAGAACTCTATATTTCGTCAGCAACTTTTCTTCTTCTTCTCCCCTCCCCCACCGAAACCATTGTATTAAAAAAAAAAAAAAAAAAAGAAAAAAGACGGTACTCACCACTCCCTCTACTCCCCTCCCCCTCAACCAGCTCATAAACAGTCATCACCTGCCCCTTATTCCCCGTCTCCTCCACCCACTTTTCCACCAGCCCCGCCCACTCCTCCGGCGTCCGCCAGTACACCCAGACCAAATCCCCTTGTTGCTGCTCCCCTGACCCTGACCCTGATACCCACTCCGCACGACCATCTCTTCTCATAAAATCTATTATTTCTTTGATATAAGATAGTGAAAGCCGGCGGTTGATGCTATCGTTGTTGAACAAGGGATAGGCAGGTGATGAAGGGGAGGTCGTCGTGTCGCTGAGGGAGAGACGGTAGATTGCGTGGTGCCGGCAGTATGACAGTATCAGAGACGACCACTTTGTCAGTTGGGCGTGGCGGGTGGCGAGGTTGATTTGAGGAGTAAAAAAGGGGGGGAAGGAGTATTCTTTTGGGAAGGGGAATGGTGGGGTTGGGGGGGTTGGCATTCTGATGGACTGAACGAGGGTGGTTGATTGTGAGATGGGGGTGGTGAAAGGAGAAATAATGAGAGGGAGGTGTAAGTGGTTGATGTGAGTGAGTTTGGTGTTGGTGAGTGAGAGGTAGGTAGATAGCTCAGGTAGGTATAATACCTATGGTGGGGTTGAATGAACAAAACCGCCAAGACCTTTTGTGAGACTGAACGTGTGTGTGCCTTGCATGGCGGGGCTCTGCAACAACTGTAGCCGTCAAGGTTCACAATATAAGGAAACGAAGAAGGTAGATTTTGGTATTCCCGAGTATAAAAAGAAAAAAAACTCTATACGCCTGGCTACCCGTCATCCAAGTTTCCCATCCTATCCCATCATAATATATACCAAACAAAACCAACAAAAAACAACAAGACTACATATCAATAGCCTGGGTATCATCTCTCATCTCATCACTCCCCAACTCCTTCTCCAGCTCGTCCGCCACAAAGCTCTCGTACTCCTCCAGGTTCTTCTGCACGTGCATCTTGAACTTGATGACATCGTTCAGCATCCGCATCGTCTCCGTGTGCAGCTCCTCCCTCAGCGCATTGGCCCGCAGTGTCAACTGCTCATACCTATCATCTCGTTAGCCCCTTTCCAGTGATAATCATAATAAAAACATACTCAATATTCGTATTCATCTCCCTCTGCTCCATCAGCTGCACACTCTCACTCAGCTGCGCCCTCATCTTGGCCAGCTCCATCTCCATCTTCTCAAGCTGCGCATCGCTCGCCATCTTCTGCGCGCTCGTCTTCTCCTTCGTCTTCTCGTACTCCTCCTCCGCTGCCCTCACCCTGTGCTGCAGCGCCTCCACCTCGTTCCTCTTGTCCTCAATCGCCTCCGCCGCCCTGTCTAACAAATCATGATCCTCCATCATCATGTCCAGCGCCTGCTTCCTCCGCTCCGACACCTCCTTCCGGAGCACCAGGAAGCTGTTCTTAACCTCCCCGCGCAGGTCCAGGTTCAGGATGTGTGCCGGTTGATACCCCGTCGTCGAGTCGGCCAGTAACCTGTCGCCGCCCTCTGATGATGACGTTGGACCCAAAGAAGACGAGAAATTCGATGGGCCGTCGTTGACCGTGACTTGGAGCTCGTAGTCCTTGCCCTTGGCGTTGATGGCAGTCGAGGGAATGAGACCTATTTGGTAGGCGACCGTGTTGTACGTGTCCACTGCTCTTTCCAGCTCCTCCAATCGCCGACTGGCTTCTAGTTCTCTGTCCAAGACCCTGCGCTTGACGTCTTCCAACCGCTGATTAGCTGACTCTATGCTCCTCTGTAGACGTTCTCGCTCGGCAGTCATGCGGTCGATATCCTGCATGCTGATTCCTTGGTCATCTACCGCCCTCTGCAGCCTCCGTCGCTCCTCCTCCGCCTCCTTGACCTCATCAACCAGCTTGTCGAGTTCTTGCTGCAGAATCTGGTTCTTGGCCTCGTATCGGTTGGACTTTTCTGATACTAACGTGTTGTACTCCTCAAATTTGGCCCTGTCCTCCTGCATAATCTTGAAGTGGTTGTCCAAAACAGCCGGGTCCGGAGTAGACTTCTCCAGCTCCTCAATTTCCTTCTGTAGTCTGGCGTGCTCCGTTTCTAGCATCTCGAGCTCATGATAGTACTTGGCATTGCCTTCCTGAAACTCAGCCGCCATTCGCTCGATATGCGGTGCCAGGGCCGCTTCCACATCCTCATCTCCCGCGTCATCGTCCATGTTAAGCCAGTTCTGGTATGCTCGCGTTAAAAAGTTGAAGATAATGGTATCGCCTGTGACATCGACGCCTGCTTCGAGGCAGGCTTCGTCGTATTGGTTGTGGGCATAGCGCTCGAGCATTTGGGCGAGCTGCATCATCCAGTGCAAAAGTCCCAAAAATGTGCTCCAGTTCTGTCCTCCCACCGCGGCAATCTGTGATTTGGTGATGCTCTTCTCGTAAGGATATCGTAACTGCTTGAGTAGCGGTGGTACCTCCTGGTCGATGTTCTTCTGAAAGCGGTAGCTGGGATCGATGCGCTTGTAGAGCCATTGAAACATAAAGTTAAAATCCTTCTGTGTCGGCGACTTGATAAAATTGTCCGACAGCTTGTGGCTCATCTCCATCTCAAAGTTGTTCTGCGCCAGGT
Organism: Triangularia verruculosa; assembly: GCA_033296885.1. Lineage (NCBI taxonomy): Eukaryota > Fungi > Ascomycota > Sordariomycetes > Sordariales > Podosporaceae > Triangularia > Triangularia verruculosa. The sequence goes on along the minus strand of MU863928.1, from coordinate 125,085 downwards.
ATTCAAGAAGTTCTTGCCCGAGTCGCCCTTGGTATGATCGGTCTTTCAGCGGTCGTGGGTCGCGCGGTACGCCTGCTGCTTGGGGTGCTTGCTGGAAAAAGCTCTGATGTCCACCCATGGGCATTCCCATCCCACTGCTGGGCCCGCCAATTCCTGAGGGGCGCGCGCGGTAAACGCTGCTGCGACGGTCATTGTCCTGACTGCTCGAAGGTCCTGGTGTATGATACGAAGGCTTCAGCGAGGTCGTGTTGCCGCTGTTCGAGTTGTAAGCTGATACGGACGCGCGCTTGACGGACGAGAGACCAATGTCGGCGAGATTGGCTCCTGACGACGACCGCTGGAACATGGGCTGGCTTGGGCGCTGCAGGGCCAGCGAGTGGCGCGAGCCAGACATGGAGCGCGCATGGCTGGCAGGTCCTCCGATGCTACCGATGTGGCTCTGCCGCTTCATGGCTGATGGCGGCTGTGGGATGTTGGAGTTGAGGTTGAGACCTCCAAGGGTCTCTCGCGGTCGCCGGCTCGACATGGTGGTGATGTCGAAAAATTACACTAAGGCCTGGTCCCCTGTCACACCCCTCCTCTTATTTTGTACAGTCGCCAAGTACACCGCAAAACGTCGAGATGATGGCCTGGCGCAGGTGATGTGCGCGAACAGTAGATAAGTCGAATATCCTGAAATATTTGTTAGGCAACGGCGGCGACTTGGACGTTGCGACAGCTGGCGAGATACTTTGCTGGAAGGACTTGGTTGCTGTGGTAAACAAACATGCAGGCGGGGCATTCATTGGTCGCCCCACCGTCAAGGTCCTTCTCCAAGTGCTTAGCAAGTGACACGTGACACCGGCCATTCAAATCCGGGGCAGCAGCACCCAGTGCGGCAGTCCACTGAGAGGACAGGGGCACGGGCCGGCATGAACCTCGGCTTCCCGCGCGCGCCATCGCATTTCCTAGACCATCGTCATCAGCTGCTTCTTTTCTTTTTAGTCCTCAGCTCTGGCGCGTCTGCCAGATTCATCATTTCTACTTCTTTACGGAAAGACGGTCAAACTGAGGAGGAGACAGAGTTAGCATCAATATGGCCATTCGTGAGGACCTAGTTGCTTCGGCAGCGACGTGTAAGTTGGGAGGCGGACAGGAAATGGACACCCGCAATGCATGCTGACATTCATCGTCGTTTAGTCCTGCAAGACCCCAGCGTCGCCGCGTCTCCAATCGAGAAGAAGATTGCCTTCCTACAAGCAAAGAACTTGACACAGGAGGAGGTGAACGCTGCGCTTGCTCGCTTCAGTCCTGGAGCACCGCCGCCACAAGCATACCCATCCCAGGCCGTCGTGCCAGCCGCACAGCAAGCACCACCGTCCCAGCAGTATTATGGACAACAGCAGTATCCTCCACAGCAATATCCCCCATATGGATGGCAACCACCATCACAAACCGTCCCCCCTAGAAGGGATTGGCGGGACTGGTTCATCATGGCTACGGTTGTCAGCGGTGTATCATATGGGCTGTTCTCGCTAGGAAAACGCTACGTCTATCCCCTGATTGCGCCCCCGACACCAGACCGCCTCGAACAGGACAAAAAGGCCATCGATGAGCAATTCGAAAAGACATTTGCCCTGGTTGAGCAGCTCGCCAAGGATACCGAGGCCCTCAAGGCCGCCGAGACGGAACGCACCGAGAAGCTCGACAGCACCCTTGGCGAACTCGAGACAGTGATCGGTGACCTCAAGTCGGCTAACCGCCGCCGTGACGACGAGGCGCAGCGCGTCAGGGACGACGTGCAGAACCTCAAGGACTCGATCCCCCGCGCGCTCAACAACCAAAAGGACCTCACCGACACCCGGCTTAGGGAAGTCAATGCCGAGCTGAAGAGCCTCAAGACATTGATCACCCAGCGCATGAACCCCACGGCCACCTCGACCAGCGTCAACAACTACCTCCGCCCCTCTGCCACCACCAATGGAACTCCTACCGCCAGCCCAGCTGCCACCCCCGCGCCCGCAGCTGAGACATCGAACAGCGCCGAAAACAAGGACGAGCCCAAGACCACGACGTATCAGGATTACTTGTCCAACACCAACCGCACCGCCTCGCCTTTTAGCAGCGGCATGGCGGCCAAGGCGTCGATCCCGGCGTGGCAGATGATGGCTTCTAACAAGAGCGCGGCGGCTGCCTCGTCATCGGCTCCGGCGGCCAACGGCGGTGAGGCGGCGGGGAGCGGCAGCAGCAGCACCGACACCCCTGGCGCGAGTTCGTAGGGGGAGAAGCACAGATGCCGAGGGGTTAGTTGCTGTGTAGAGGAGCATAACCAAAAATATTACTGGAAGGGAAAAGAAAAGGAGAACTACTACGTAGACGACGACGACGACGACTGATTTGAACTAATTCCGGGGGGAGGCAGAATTAGTGAGGCAAGATCAAGCGAGGGGATTGCATGAGGGAATTCGAGTGAGGAGAAGTCAGGGTTGATATGACATGGCTTAAGACACGAAGCTTCTCATTGAGAGTGAGAGAGTGACATGGGACAGTTGGATATGATTAATGTGACAAGTAACCGGTCAGTAGTTGTTATATTTTGGTTTGTTGGGGGGGAGGGGGGTGTGGTGTGTGTGTGTACAGTACATTACAGCGTTATAGTAGTTTTTTTCTTTTCATAACAGACATTTATTTCACAGCGGCTGAGTCAAAAACAACACATGACAGCGCAAGCAGCATACAGCGGGCATTTTATCTTGCTCAAGGCATTTGGGTCATCTCATGGTTTCATGTCAGGCAATTGTGACGGATGGTGCGGTTTGACGGCCTGCAGGATGTGTTGAAGCTTTCTCCGGAGTTGCGGGGAGTTATAAGAGCGCGGGATTCCCCTTTGACAATAAACAGAGAGAAAAAGGAGGAAGTTGTCCCGACAGCTTGGGACGGGGAGTGGGGGAAGGGGATGATTCGATGGCTGCAATGGTAAGCTTAGGTGTTTCCCATCTTTCTTTTTGCATGTGCTTGGCTGTCGTGGGGAGGGGAATGACACCACAGTGGCATTTGGATGCTGCGGGAGAGGTGCAGGACTAGCTGACAAACGTAGGGTAGGCTTTAAAACGCAGTACCTATGAAACAAAGGCTCGGCGGGGGGCGGCAGCATACCAACAAAGCCGAGGTACAGTTTTCTGGTGGTTTTGTTCTTCTCTTTCATCCAATGTTTTCGATGATTACTACTGATTGCTGGAGGGGGAGAGACAAGAAAGCAAGGTTCTTGGCGGGCATTGGTTGACATGTTTTGGTTTCACCATGACGTTTAGATCTCACCATCTCTGCCTGCGGAACTGGAATCTGGATCGATCTGGGGAGAGTTATATGGTGCAAAGCATTTTGGATATGGGAGATTTTGGATGGGATGGATTATTGGATGATGGCCGAGGTGGACTTTTACAAAGTGGGATTTGCTTGCGAGTGGGATGGCGATTGGTGGTGGGCCAGACTTTTCTGAAAGAAGAATCCTTGTCATCATTCAGCTAACCTATAGGTTTCGGAGAATATATTCATATATCATTGACACTTTTCCTCGATTTTCATACCTCGGTTTCTCATCACTCTACTCCTCCAAGTCTTGCCACTCAGTCTTTTTAGATTATATCTTGGATACCCATCAGTATTGTCTTATTTCAGTTAGAACAGCATCGCCATGACCAACTTCCAACAAGAAACCCTCACCGCAGCCGCCATGGCAGGCGACATCCCACCCATCGAGGCCGTCGCCCCTGCGAAGCCAACAACCTCCGACCCAAGCACCTACAAATTCCTCAAGGCCATGCTACCTCATCTACCGCTCCTCCTTCGCACCGCAGTCCTTCACCTCCTGAGATTATCCCCCCAGTCCCCGTACCTGAATCTCAAAACCGCTCTCATCGTCAATGTCTTGAGGGCGTATATCAACCCCCCCAACCCAAAGACCATTTCCGAAACCAAGGTGTTTCTGAACAAATTCCCCAGCATCAAAGGCAAGATGTGGATTAGCACTTACTCCGTCCCCACCCCTGCTGCCGAGACTCAGACTTGTATTCAAAATCTGTTCTCGGAGGCTATCAACGCGTTGGATCGTAATGGGAGGACTTACACCGGGCCAATGCCAGACGTCAAGGCCGTGGAGGGGGAATGGACTGGGTACCGGGCAAATGCCACCTCGGAATCAAGGCTGCCGGCTGGACTGAGTGAAAGAGACTTGTACCAAGAGATGATGAAGGAAGTCAAGGGAAAAACGACGATATTGTACTTCCACGGAGGCGCCTACTGGCTCATGGATCCCGCCACCCACCGCCCTACCACCAAAACCCTCGCAAAAGTCACCAGAGGAAGATGTTTCAGCGTGCGATACCGTCTTGCACCTGAAAACCCCTTCCCAGCAGCGGTAATGGACGGGTTAATCGCCTACCTCAATCTCCTCTACCCGGACGAAGAAGACGCTTTCCACCCCCCCATCCCACCAAACGAAATCGTCTTTGCCGGCGACAGGTAAAGCCCCCCTTCCATCTTCCAACCCCACAAAACCCCAAAACTAACAACCATTCCCAGCGCCGGGGGGAACTTATGTTTTTCCTTACTGCAAATAATCCTTCACCTCCACCGAACAAACCAAAAGGAAATCCCCTGGAACGGCCGTATGGTGACTATCCCCCTCCCGGCGGGGGTGGCAGTGAACTCCCCCTGGATGGACGTAACCCACTCCTCCCCGTCCTGCACGAGTAACGCGCCGTTTGACTACCTCCCGGAACCAGCCATCCTCTCCTCGGCGGAAGCTAAACGTCCGCCTTGCTCTATCTGGCCGTCAGCACCCGCCCGAAGACATATTTATGTTGCCGACTCCCTCCTCACCCATCCGCTGGTATCTGTTGTTTCATCCAAGAGTTGGGAGGGAGCACCGCCGGTGTATATCTGCACTGGGTGGGAGCTGTTGGCGGATGAGGACAAGTACACGGCGAAGAAGATGTGGGAGGAGGGGGTGAGGGTTAGGTTTGAGGAGTATGAGGGGATGCCGCATTGCTTTGGGTTGATTTTTCCAGGACTCAGAGAGGCGAGGAGGTGTTTTGCTGGGTGGGGCGGGTTTATTAAGGGGGTGGTGGAGGGGGACGGGGAGAAGGGGAGTAGGTTTTTGACGGTTAAGGCGGGGACGCTGGAGGAGGTGGAGAGGAAGGGGGAGGAGATGAGTCTGGATGGGGAGGAGGTGGTGAGGAGGAGGATGGAGGCGAGGTTGAAGGGGGAGACGGTGGTGGGGGAGGGGTTGGCGAAGTTGTGAGGGGATGGAGAGGTGATGTGCGGTGTTGATGATACAAGGCTGGGAAAGGAAGCGGGCGTTGGGTTGGGGGAGTTAAAGTATAGATCTAGTACGTAATGCAATAATTCTCAGCAGAACGGCCAGCTGAGGTTTTGTTTCTGTGGTTCATCGTCCGTGGCACCTTGGGTCTCATCAGTATTTAGGGTCAAGAAATGCCAGATTCAACTCTGCACGGCCAGAATTTCCATCTAATGTTGAAGCATTCAAAAGTAGGATTTGTCGTACAGTATCTTTCCCAGCCCGTTTTTGTCTACAAATCTATCTATCTGTACATTATCTTGGCACTCCAACGACCTTTTCTCATTCACTCCTCCCCCTTCCACTTCCAAGCCGCGTTCCGATGCAGGAAATAATCTTTACTCTGTATACTCTTCCAAATCCCATAAAACCCCCCCAGCGGCACCTGCCTCTTCAGCCAATGCCTCTCCTTACTCCCCGCCGCCTCCGGGTCAACACGCACCTTGTCCCACACCGACGGCAAGTGGCCAGCGTTGTACTTCTCCCTCAGCCCATCATACCACCCCCTCCCCTTGTACATCTTCCAAAACTCCTCCTGGGGGTAATACGTATGCGCATACAACCACTTCATCCCCCCCAGCTCCCTCACCTTCTCCTCCAGCTCCCTATTCTTCGCCACAAACTCCCCCGGCTTCTCCGGCCCCCAGCCCCACACGCCCACATTCAGCATCATGTCCTCTTCTTTCTTTTCTATGCCGTTAGGTAAAGTGGTGAAAGGGTGGAAAGTAGGCGGGTTTCGACGCTTGAGCGGGCAGAGCCACAGCGGCCAAATATTCAGCGATCCAGCAGTGTACTCAACAAACTGCTCCGTCGTCTCAAACGGCATGGCAACATCCTGCACAATAAACCTCGCCGACTCCCCCGACCCGTGAAGAGCACGATACATCATCCTCGTGTGGAGAAAGTCGTCCAGGAACCACCGAAAGAATTTCGTGAACGGCACAAACTTGAAGTACTCAAACGCCGCAGCCCCAACCCAGAAGCCGCCGCGGTCGTACCTGAACAGATACTCGGCCAGGGGGATGTATTCTTCCCTTGCGGCTTTGGGTTGGGACTGGGCGTGGAGGTAGAACCACTCGTCCCATCCCCCGCTAAACGTCCGGGGTGTCTCCCCCTCGGGCTTGACATCCGTCAACTCGCCCGTGACGACGACGCCGTGGTCTTTGCTGAACAGAATCCCGTCGACGTAGTCATTTCTCGGGTTGCGCACCTCGCGGCGGATGAGCTCGACTGCTTCAGCAACAGAGCCCGCGCGGTGGTACCTCGTCTTCACAAACTTCTTCGCGTCCATGAGCTGGATCTCAAGGCAGGTTGTCACGCCTAGTGTGCCTACTGCTCCGGCGGCGCCGCGGAATAGGTCCTCGCCGGGGTGGACGTTGACGACCTTGCCGTCGCCGAGGACCATTTCTACTTTTTTGACCGTGTCGTCGAAGAAGCCGTGTTTGAAAGAAGAGGACTCGCCTGCTGTGCCGGCGAAGCCGCCGCCGGCGGTGATGCCGGGGAATTCCATGACGATCGGGGGGATGAGGCCGTGGGGGAGGGTGGCTTCGACTAGCTTGTCCATGGGCACGTTTGGTTCGACCAGGGCGGTTTTGGAAGAGGTGTTGACCGAGAGGACATTGTTTAGGCTGGAGATGTCGATTGTGGTGCTGCCTGAGGGCCGGGGGCGGGTCGAGTTGGTGGAGCCGTGGTTGATGCGGTAGGGGGTGCGGGTTTGGTAGAGGGTAGTGAGGGTTTTGGAGAGGGATTGGAGGGTTTTAAGGTGTTTGTCCATGGTGGGCAATGGGGGGCGCCTGAGGGCGGAAGGGGGGAGGTGGGGGGTATAAGTGGTGATGGTTGGTGAAAGTGAGATATGTGAGATGTAGGTAATAAGCATGTAAAAGAAAGTCGTTGCCAAGAATGGGGACTATGTGGGTCCGCTTACGATCCGATCTTGAATTTGACAAGAGGTCATAAAGGGCCCCTGGTTGTTGATTTTTCGGGAGAACGTCTGAGGAACGGGTCTGTACCAAAGATAGTGAAGTGAAAGTCAAGATAGCTTCCGGTGGACACCCTGGACTGAAGCGTACTGCAAAGACACCTTCAAAAACTCTTGTCAGAGACCCCATCACCATCGCCAGCACCATCAGCAACCAACGGATTTAACTCCTTGTATTTTCTCTCGCTCCTAACTTTCCCTATCCCCTAGCCCAGGCATTTTCAACTTCCAAATAATTCACCCCCAACAAGTCTCTCCAGACAAGAAAAGCACAAATGAAATACTCAAAAAACGCCCCTAGGCACCAAAAAAGCATAATAAGCCAAACCACCACTTTCCCCTCTTCCTACTATCGTACACAGCCTTTCCCCGCCCTCTTCCCAACTAAAACGTATGAATGGGTAGGTCACTCAATCGCAACATGGCGCAAATGATATACATAAGAACAGAAGCCAAAAATAGAGCAAGACAAAAATAATCTTTTAGGCCAGAGGCCAAGACCACCCCCAGAGAAAATATCGAGAGCAACGAGATAAATGTCCGTCAGGACTGGGGGTGTGATGATAATATTCGCCGTATGTTACGACGTCCAACGACCAAGATGAACGCCTTTCCGTGTGCAAACTACTACAGTGTATGGCTACTAACGGCTCTCACTTACCTCACAGAGGCCCAACCCGACTCGTTGCACGAATTACGTATCTAGATTCGGCGAGCGGTGTAAGCTCTGCGTCGTGAGTCATTCCTCATTCCTTTCCGACTTTTCAGACTTTCAATTTCTAATCATCTCTCACAAAACCACAGATAGTCAAGGAGGGCCACTCACTGACACGGGGCTTGTTGCCCGATGAACTGTGGATGACACCGGCCTACAACGACCAAAATGCACAGGGGTCCAAGAGTGAGAAGAAGTCGGGGAGCAGTAGTGTAGGGTATTTAGCCTCATGGCTGGGGAAGTGACCAAGGTGGTGAGGACGAGGAAGCGATTTTGGCTTTCGCTTTGGCTTGTTGAATTATTGGTGCTGGCAACCACTGCGCATGGGAAAGCCTTGCTATAGGCTGGAGTTAATTGGGAAGGAGGAGTCGGAGTAACTGGAGTAATGCTTTGCATGGGCTGCTCAACGGGCTTAAAGGGGTTGGATTAGGAACAGGTCACAGATTGAACACTGGAATTGGAATGGATCCGATCCGATCATCACGGAAGGATACCAAATATATACCATAGACGGAGAGGGCAAATCAACACAGGTTATCAGTTAAGTCAAGCAGGTCTTGAATTCCAAAGCTACCTATACTCCCACTCTACCTGTGTATCCAAAAGCCATGCCAGTCATGGCTATCCCGTGACCCAAAAGAAATGATCATACATCATAAAAATGGCAGCATCCAAACTTGGCCTGAACATCACCCAACCTCGTACCAAAATCAGTACAACCTCCTCTGATACCACCCTCTCTCCTCCCCCTGCGCCATTTTCATCAGGTCCTCCTTGATCCTCCTCCTTCTCTCAGCCCTGCTGATCGGTTTCGGAGGTCCATCCTCCTCCTCTCCTTCCCCACCGTCCACCTCGGTCTTCTGAGCCTTCTTGCTACCCCTCATCCACCCCAACAACCCACCCTTCTTTTGCCTCTCAGCCTTCTTCTCCGCCAGCACCTCCTCCTCGGTAGGAACCGTCGGCACAACGGTAATCGCCACCTCCCTCTCCCTCTCCAGCCTCCTCTCCTCTTCCTCCTCCAGCAAGATCTCCTTCAGCGGTCTCGGTGGCCGGGAAATATTCTCATCTTCGATAATCACAATCGTTCCGTCTTCGAGCTCAGTGGTAGACTGCTTGAAGCGGTCCGGTAGGAAGATCTTGGGGGAGGGTTTTGGGCGGTTGATGCTGGCCCTGATGTCACGGAGGGTGCGTTGCTGGATTGCGTAGCCGGACAGGAACAAGGCTAGGGTGAAGAAGAATACTTTTTTTGTGGAATGTTTAGTGTGATGCATTGTGGGAGACACGGGTGGGTGGGTGCATACCGACGCCGGAGGACACGGCTATGGAGACTTGGCTTGAGGTCAGGAGCATGGTTTTTGGTTTGTTACGCCAACCGGTTTTGTGTTTCTTGTGGCTGTTGGCCTGTATACGATATAGCGTGTTACTGCTCTCGGAGAGCACGAGAGAGGCGATTATATATAATTCAAGATATGTTGTTTGGTATCACAACTCAACGGGAGAAGTCATGGTTTCTGCAACCACAACCACGTCCCCAAGTTTGCCCCTCCAAGAAGGCGCTGTGCCTTGGAACACCCCCGGTCCAAACACTTGCCAAAACTGTTGGTCGGGCAACGCTGATCGACGACGCCAAGAACAATCTGGGGAAGCTTCTTTTTGCTGGTTGTCTTGGCAAAGTCTTCTCCCCCAAAAAAAGAGCTCCACTTAAAATTCAATGTGGGGGGGGGGGGGTGCTTTCCATAAGCGCAACGCGACGACGTGAACTTGCCTGCCGCAAGGTTGGCAGTTCGTGATCCGTCATTTCCAACACAACCCCAACCAGCAGATTCCAAAAAATGGGCGACCGCAAAAACAGAAACGAATACCACCGCGCCGACGAGCGCCGCTTCCTCGACGAGCGCGGCTCCTCGGGTCCCCTAGCCCCCAACGGTCTCAACCCAGCGACCATCCTCGAAAAGGCCGTCCGCGAGCGCGTCGTCGATTCCTACTTTTACAAGGAGCAGTGCTTTGGCGTCAACGAGGCCGACATCGTGGACAGGGTGGTGGAACACGTCGACCACATTGGCGGTGTCACGGGCACGGTGCAGAAACCGACGCCTTTCCTCTGCCTGGCGTTTAAGCTGCTGCAGCTCGCCCCAAACGACGACATACTGAACGAGTACCTCCATTTTGGCGGGGAGAAGTTCAAGTACCTGAGGGCGCTGGCGGTGTTTTACATCCGGCTGACGAGGCAGGATAAGGATGTGTATACCAAGCTGGAGCCGTTTCTCGAGGACAGGAGGAAGCTGAGGAGGAAGGGGAGGAATGGGGTCAGTTTGACCTTTATGGATGAGTTTGTGGACGATTTGCTGGTCAAGGACAGGGTGTGTGCGACGAGTTTGTGGAAGATGAGGAAGAGGGATGTGTTGGAGGATTTGGAGTTGCTGGAGCCGAGGGTTAGTCCGCTGGGGAGCTTGGAGGATTTGCTGGAGGAGGACGAGGACGAGGAGATGAAGGATGGGGAGGAGGAGGCGAAGAATGGGAGGAGTGATGGTGGAAGTGTGAGGTCAAGGTCGCGGTCGAGGTCATATTCTCGGTCAAGGTCTAGATCACGGGAACGGAGGGGCTCGAGATCGAGGTCATATTACAGATCGAGATCAAGATCAAGAGACCGTTCTACATCAGAGAGGTATAGGTCACGGTCGAGGTCGAGGTCGGGGTCGAGATTTAGATCACCATCACGTTCGAGGTCGAGAGGTGAGCGCTCAGACCACGACAGGATGGATATCGACAGGTCTGATAAGGATCGTGAGGAAGGTGAGGCGAGCCCTTGAACTCATTGTCCCGCGATTATCACAGGCGTAGCGAGAAGACAAAATCCAGGTGACGGATGGGACTCGGAGCCAGACAGCGCAGGGTATCATGGTATATATAAAGTCTAAACGACTCAGCTGCGTCTAGGCAGCAGTAATGTACACAACGACAATAAAATTGGCATTGCCCTCAAACCAAACCGGGGGTTGCTTCATAACTTCAGCTCTGTAACCACAGCATCCGCAACATCAAGCAGCCTGGCATCATCCCAATACTGCCCAATCAGCTGCAATCCAGCAGCCCCCTCCGGCGTGACCTTCATCGGTACGCTAATCGCTGGCAGCCCGGCCAAACTAGCCGGCACGGTAAACACATCGTTCATATACGCATCCACAGGCTGCTGTTCCATCACCTCCTTCAGTTTAGGAGCCATTGTTGGCGCCGTGGGACACAACAAAAAGTCCACCTCCTCCGGCCCCCATTTATCCTCCATTTCAACACCTTCTGGCAGGTCACTCAGCTCAAACGTTTCCCTCTCCTGCAGCGGGTTCTCCAACGCAAAGACCCTGTTGAAATCCCTTCTAACCAACCTTCGCACACGCTGCGCCTTGATGAAGTAGTTGTCCATGGCCTCGGAGCTGAGGGTGTATGATCCCAGCAGGATCCGGCGTTTGACTTCCTCACCGAACCCTTTTCCTCTGGTGGAGGCATAGAGTACACCGCCGGCTGATGCATCGCTTGATGCGTCCGTGTCTCTGACGCCGTAGCGAATCCCGTCGTATTTTGCCAGGTTCGAAGACGCCTCGGCCGGTGCGATGACATAATACGCCGCGAGGGCATGTTTGGTGGTTGGCAATGAAACTGGAACAATTCTTGCCCCAGCGTCTTGTAATTTTTTCGCAGCGGCAGCCCAGGCGTCCCGGATTGTTGGGTCGAGCTCGGCGATGTTGTACTCGAGCGGAATGCCAAACTTGAGCCCCTTCAACTCGCTTGATTGGCCTTGCCCGTGATACCCCTTGCGCTGAGCAGCACACCTTTTTCTCGCCGCCACAGTCAAGCTTGTCGGGTCATTACTGTCGTGTTCCTTCCATAACCCCCTTTCCCCAACGATTAGGTCTTTTATTGGGTTGATCTTCCTGCTCAAGAATCCCACTGTGTCCAAGCTGTTGGCGTAAGGAATGACTCCGTACCGGGAGATCATCCCATAGGAGGGCTTGTATCCCACTATTCCGGTATACGCAGCTGGTAATCTCACTGAGCCACCGGTGTCTGTGCCAAGGGCAAGTTCTACTTCACCGTTGGCAACTGCTACCGCGCTCCCTCCTGAACTGCCGCCCGCTGAAGTCTCCGAGATATCATCCTGCGATACTGGGCCGTAGTGCGAGTAGATCGAGTGACTGCCCATGCCAAATTCATCGAGATTGGTTTTGCCTGTTATGACGGCGCCCCGCATGCGTAGTTGGGTTATGATTGTGGCTTCGATGGGGGACTTGTAAGACTTTGAGAGTATGCCGGAGGCGCATGTTGTTGGGAGGTCTGGGGAAGTGGTGGCTATGTTGTCTTTTACAGCGAGGGTAAAGGTATTGGGAGTGGAGGATGGGGGCGGCGGTATTGGCTCGGCGGGGTGGGTTATGAAGTGGTTGAGAAGGCGGCGCTGTGAGGAGAGGCTGACATTGCGCAGGCGAGGGCTGCGGAGCCCCCGTTGAGACAGCATCGATACGGCGAGTTGTGAAGCTGTTTGTGATTATCCGGTTAGCAATTGGCTCGAATCCGGACCTGGATTGACATACCTAAAGCTGGCAGCTGAAGGTGGTGATCGGGTGTTGATGTTGAAGATTGATAAGGCTTTCTCCGGACGCGATAAGGGTTAGGGTGTGGCCCAAGCTCCCTCACCTTGCCTCGCGCAGTTCCACGGAGCATGACGTCGTCACCGAAATCCGGTCATGGTCGAGAAAGCCGCGGGGGACGGATGAACAATCGACCAAGTTCTTTGACAGGAACCGGTCAGGAGCTTTCAATTGAGCCGTTTGATAGATCACAAGCCACTAGATCGCCCATGTGAATTTAAATTTGCGCCATTCCAATGCCGAGGTCTATTCCAAATCCAGGGGACCATCTGCAACCTTGATCGTGTTTTACCTCGCTCCTGCGGTTGTAGGATCCCAGCCGCAGTTGTACGCATCGAGTCTACATTGCCGGGCTATCCACCTCAAAGTTCCAGAACTTCTTCTTTATTGTTCCATGCGCGCAATCCTAGCGAGGCGCAGCTTTTGTTCACACCACCACACATTACTAAGTGCCATGCCAAGAATCGTCCCATCACTCGGCTATCTCAGACGCAGCCTTGTAAGTGACGATATGATGGCATATATGAGTGGAAATATGCCACCACTTCTCTCAAACTTGGATCTAACATAGGTATTATCGCAACTAGCCAAAACGATATCTCCATCAACAACAGCCACCCAAAGCTCTATCCAAACTACAACTACCCAGCCAGTCCCGACCTCTCAGCCACCAGTCCCACGGTCAACGCCAATCTCGCAACAACTACAATTACAATTATAACTTCAACAAACCCCACCGGCAACACCCGGCACCGGTCTCTTCCTTCAGCAAGAAACCTTGGAGAAAAGTCTACTTTGCTGCAATCCCCATCGGCCTTTACTTCTACCTCACCATGTCCTCCTCCCTCATCCCCGACAACCCGGACGAGGTGATGGTCATCCGCGACCTAACCCCCAACGTCACCATCTTCTCCGTCCCCTTCCTCCGCTTCGGCAAAGTCCCCATCGGCGGCCGCGGCACCCTCGTCCGCCTCTCCTCCGGCTCCCTCGCCGTCTTCTCCCCCGTCGCCCTGACCGAGGCGACCAAAGCCAAAGTCGCCTCCCTCGGCGGCCAGGTCAAGTACCTCGTCGCAACAGACATCGAGCACCACATTTTCCTCTCCGACTGGAAGAAGGCCTACCCCGACGCCAAGCTGATTGGCCCAGAAGGTCTCCCGGAGAAGCGCCTCAGGGTGAAGGACGACCCCAAGATTGGCCACGAGCCGTTTGATGTCGTCATCGGCAAGGACACGCCGAAGCCGTATTCGATTGACGGGGAGTTTGACAGGGATTTTGAGGTGGAGTATATTGCTTCGCATCCGAACAAGGAGATTGTTTTCTTGTACAAACCGGACAAGGTGCTGATTGAAGCGGATTTGCTGTTTAATCTGCCTGCGACGGAGCAGTACTCTAGGGTGCCGGAGGAGAAGAAGCCGAAGCCGGGGTTGTTGGCGGGGTTGTTTATGGGGATGAATAGTACGGAAGGCGAGGCGAAGGGGATGAAGAGGTTCCTGTGGTGGGTGGTCAGCAGAGCGGATAGGGAGGGGTTTAATGAGATTGTGAGGAGGATGTATAGGGATTGGGACTTTGAGGTGATTGTGCCTTGCCATGGGGAGGTGATTGAGAAGGGAGCGAAGGAGGTTTGGGGGAGGGTGTTTGAGTGGCATTTGGAGGGGAAGAAGTGAGTTGCTTTTTTTCATGTTTGAGAGATACAAAGGGGAAGGGGGTGTTAATATCAGATTTTCTGTTGTAGGGGGGCGCATTTGTAAGATAGGTGGCTAATGGGCTTTATTACCTAGGAAGAGCTTTTTGTGCTTTTGAGGAGGGATAATGGGGGGATTGGTGAATGTGCTGTTAATACCTTGGAATTGGCGTTAATGGGAAATGGAATTTTGTCTTTACAGCGGTATTGGATTTGGACGTTTTTTGTGCGAACATGGCGGCTACGGTGTTGAGGCTGATCTTCAGGGACATGTCGTTGAGATCGTCCGAGACATTGGTGCAGACCTCTTGTTGCCACTCGGGTCTTGTACCCGGTTCAGTGATTATCCATATCAACGTTTCGGAGATGTCATAAGGCTCTAGAGGCCTTCAATGCATACCAGGTGTCTGCAGTTCCGCTATTTCTGTTAACGGGGCTAGGGGCGGCTCTCATTAACATTGCTGCTGTTCCGGCGATGACCGGCCCTGCTACTGCTCAGGAGCCCCTTTTTCCCGTTTCTGCTGCCGTTCCTGCTGCCGGTTCTGCTGCTATTTCCCAGACCAGGGCCGGTGTTGATACCTGCTGCTATCGCCGCGGCAACTGACCGTCCTTGAATTACGTAGTCCGGCTACCACCCCGGTCCTAGCTCCGGTTTCCACAGTTTAGTCCGGGGTTGTCTAGTCCTGCATCCCGGTTAGTAGTTAACGCCGGCACTTTATAAACTATGTTGACCCGGCTCTCTAGCCTAGTCTGCGCCGAGACAATGCCTTTAATTTTGTAATCCTAGTTTGTATAGATAGTTCTGAACCGGCTACATTGATATAATGTAAGTTATACTATACGTCCGGCTTCCAATGTCCATCTAAAGTACCTTGGCATATATGTTAAGTCATTTGAGTTAAATAGTCTTTTATACCTAGTATAACTGTTTCCCTTAGTCTATCTAGCCTTTTTGTCTCACTATAGTATAAGTGACAATTGGTCTTATCCTCGCAAAGTTTTCTGTCTTATTCAGTATAGCTATTAACCCATCTGGCTCAATTTCCTGACCGTCCGCCGTTTTAATCCCAGAGGAGCTATCAGTGCATTTTGACTTAACCGTCTCTTTATCCCTACAGCTTCCATTGTCCCAAGATTACTGTTTAGCTTCTTCCAGCATAGCTGTCTCTTATCGCAGCATATTTGTCTCTTATTCCCAGCATGCTTACTATTCGGTCTTAGTATAACTAATTTTTTACCTGAGCGTGACGATCTGGTCATCTTAGTATAATCTCACCTCCGTCACTGGTTCTCAGTGTTCTTTGATCTACCGCTGGAAACATTTCCTACAACACCGACTCTCTAACAGATGAGCGGCATTAACTCCCGATATCTGGGACAGAAACACGCCTTGATGAGGATGATTGTTGTATTAGAAAGGGAACCATTCGATATCTACCCGATCCCGTCCCAGCTTAGCTGCTGAGGGGATCTCGTCTCTCTCGAATAGCAGGCGGTATAGCTTCGGAGGGATTGTTCTGAACAAAACATGACACTGTGGGGATAGCAAGTCGAGACTGGAATGGATGGACATGTATGGTAATCACTGGGTATAAATAGTTTTGGAAGAACAACCACAATATACACTTCTTTTCCCCCCTCTCAATTTCGATGGTACCCTGCCCTGTGATCGAACCAAGAAAACGTACCACATTTTTGGGGGCTCGATCGGGGATGCTCGCCATCAACCCCAATGGCACGGCATTCAAGATGCGCGAAGACGACGACTGGCATGTCATCGAAAAGCCAGCTACCTACATACAAGGAAAACTCAGGCGAACTGCCAGTCACCGAGAAAGTCCTTCGAGGACAGCCGGACAGCCGATATACGCCATGTGGGACCGTGATGCCTACACCGTCAGACAGGAGTTTGCCCCGGAATGGGAATTTCGAGCAGAACCGGGAGACATTGAGCGCTGCCCACCAGACGTTAACACCTTTGTCGGCGGCGGCCGAGAGAGTGCGGTTCGTTGACTTGGTTCTGTCACAAGGCAAAGGTACAACCAAAATTAGAGGGGGAAAAAGAGTATGTATTGTGCGATGCATGTTCCAAAACCGTCCATGCTCAGCAATTACCATATAAAGTTACCCATTCCAAGCTCCACTTTCCATCCCCACAACAGCTTATTCTGAGGCTCGACGCCTGGCAGGAAATTCCGCTAGGTAGTTGAAATACACTGTCTCGTCTTGGCTGTATTCGAGTGTATCAATGTTGACCTAGTTCCTGTCCAGGTGAAATCTGGTAGAAGTTGTTGCATTTGTGGTTTAAGCAAAACCAACCAATGGTGAAGCTACGCTTGCTCTCGTGGATGGTGATCGAAATGGGAGATGAACCAACGATGCTCTGAAAACGAAAGCAACATGGATCGATTGTACCAAGGAGAAAGAATGCCGCAAGGCCATATTTGGATGGATGATGGAATCCATCAACTCATGGAAGCCTGGGAAGGCAAGATTCGCCCTACAACTGTCAGAACCGCCTCCGCCAAACCCTGCAAAGAGAAAACGGACGGCATAAGTCCATCCCCTCAGGAAGAAGCCGACAGCAGACGAGTGGGAGGCTACACAGCAGCGCTCACTCGTGATGAGAAGACTACACAGCAGCGCTCACTCGCGATATCTCACATGAAAGCTGGGAGGAAGAAACTTCAAACATGATCTTTAAGGTTGAGAAGCATCAAGATGGGAATACAACCAGGAATATCTGACCCATGGAGACATAAAGTGTAGGCTTAAGCCCCCAAAAATGGCCGTCACAGTCACATAAAAGGCATAATAAGGTACAAAATTACAGTATGTATGTATATTTATGGTTGCTAAGCAATGCTATGTATCCGGAACCCCCTAATTACCCCCTTTTTTGTCCATGAGAAAAGAAAAAGAAAAGAAAAAAGAAAAAACGAAAGCCATTTCCATGATCCTTATGCCCATTTGGGCACCCGAAAAGCTTCAAAAGGCCCTAGGCCCCACTGTCGAGGCCTGAAAATAAATATATAGCGATGAATAAGAGAAGCCACGACGCCTTCGTCAAGGCTCAGAAACCGTCGTACTCAAAGTTGGCGGCATGGGCAGGGATGGCGCCCTTGATGAGGGCGTCATCCCTATCGGCCTGGTCCTCCATCCTGGCCGGGTCCACAAAACGGGCGGTCAGGGCGAAACGGCGCTTTCCGCAGGGTGTGACAGCGTGCTGGCATGCTTGTTAGAGATAGTCACAACGTACAGTCAAGTTCAGGAAAGCTCACCTCAAAAAGCCGCTGGATGGCAGGTCCTGCCATCACCATCATGTCTCCATGGCGCATCTCCACCTCCAGAATGTCTACATGGTGGGGATTGTTTCTGGATCGTCTGGTCCCGGTATCGAAACCTTTGCCTCGCTTGGGTCGAAAGCGCATAGTGGAGGGCGACCCCAAGGAAAGGGCGGCAACAACCGGTCCCAACTCCTTCTCCCCGTCGTCGTGATACTGGGAAAATAGGTTAGCATACCACAATGATAGCATGACTTGCAGTGACGTACATTGATCTTGTCGTCTTCCATGTAGCCCAAGGCTAGGAGCTCGTTGAAGGATTGGTTGTGTAGGGCGACGTCGGTGAGTGTGTCATCCCCAAGAGCGTGTTGATCAAGAGGCAGGTTCGCAGTGGCTGACGACACGGCAGCAGTCTTGGCCCAGTCAAGACGCTTGAGTGCTTTTAGAATTGCGGGAGGGGCGTCGGCGAAGCCCTTGGACTGAACCGAGACTCCAAACTTGTACCGGGCTCCCTGATGACGTTTGTCAGTTATCATATCTTGAAGGCAGTTAGGTCGTTCTACTCACAAAGTTCTGTTGGAAGTGGCGAGTCAGGCCCTCGAGTTTGTCTAGTGACGAGTCAGTATCGTGTCTTGCTTGAGCCGGCACTTGGATATAACTTACGACCAGCAACGGCAGCAGGGTTCCTGCGAAGTCCAATATCCTCGACTTCAAGAGTTCTGAAAAGCTCATCAGGGCCACCAGCTCTGGCGTTGATCTGCTCGTTTGACCGGAAGATGGTGAAAGATCCGATCATCCGATCATCAGGGTCAGTAAGGAAGAACTGACGGACAATGTATCCCCCAAGGGCCATCACAGGAGAGCGCACAGCGTGTCTCTCGATGCAGATGGTTGCCAGCGGATCATTCACCCCGCTATTGCGTCTTCTGTTTACCATCTTTTTTTCGAACGCTTCCACCTCGGCATCGAGCTTGTCGCGGGGGTAAGGGACCATATGGACCTCCTGTCGGAAGCCACACTGCGGGATCTCGCATCGTAGAGTGTTCCAATACAGGCGTCTGCAGGCGTGGTGACAATCGGGGCATACAAACCCGGTTCTCAAATGCAGTTCCGTTCCGTACTGATCAGAGTTGACGCTGGGCATGTCCGGCATCAAAGAGGGAATCTCTCCGATGAACGGGGTGCGCTCATTGACGAAGTCTTGGCTGTAGACGAGAGCATCAATATCCACCTCCTGGCCTGGAGAAATCTGGTAGAAGCTGGCGCAGTTGTGGTTCAAACAAAACCACCCGATGGTAAAAATCTCCTTGCTCATGACGCCGCATGCAACGCAAGATCTGCTCGGGCAGGTAGTGGGCGTGGCAATTTCCTCATGGCCGGCGGGGATCCACCAAGACGGCGTGGAAGTGTTGGCCTTCTCAAAGCGGACTCGCCAGACAGTAAAAAAGGCCTGTTGAGAACCCCTCGTCTTCAATTTTTCGGTCCACATGTAGGTGATGTGAAACCAGTCCAACACCGCGTAAGCAGCTGGCGGCTCACATGGGTACAGTGGATGGTTTTCACCTGGAGGAGAAGTTAGCTTATTGCGATCCATATATTTACTGAGCTCTACTTACCCGCAATGATGGCGATCAAGCCGTTGTGGTCATAGACATGCCGGAGAGAACGCACGTTGACGGCGTCATCGCTTGCGTTCTGAGCACGAACCATCGTGGCCCCTTCTCTGACCCGGTTACCACCACTGTATCTATGGTTAGTAACCACAGCAGACACGCCCACGAAAGGAGAATTGGGCAAGGATGGATGGGGTAAGATGGGATGGGTCTACTTACACAGCGGCGATGACAACGGTTTCGCCAAAGATATCGCCTTTTTCGACCTCGTGGTCAATCAGGAATCCCTTGGCAACTAGGTTAACGTTGTAGCAACTGCTCTTGTAAGCCTTGAAGTACGGAAGGGCCTCGCAGATGCCCCCGCGGAACTTGGAGTGAATGGGAGTCGGGCCACGTGGGGGGAGCCTCGAGATAGCGGCAGAAGTATTATCATCCGGCTGGTCATTATTCACGACTGTGACCTGGTCGTGATCATGATCGATGGAAACAGGGTTTACATCGGGGAGGCCAATGCTTGGGGCGGCGGCCTGGCCAGTGGTGTAGATCATCGCGAGTGGGATGAACGGAAGCGGGTTGGTGATAAATGGACTGACTTGAGGTGGGCTAATGATAGGATTAGGGGCGGAGAACCAGGTTGGGTTGTACCAAGGCTGGTCGATCGTCGACTGGTCAACCATCGAAGGATTGACCATAAATGGGCCATTGGCCACTGGTGAGCCAGCCATGGATTGGTTGATCATGAACTGGTGAAGGTGGACTTGCTCGGCGGTGTAAGGTGGCAACGCGCTG
This sequence comes from Triangularia verruculosa, assembly GCA_033296885.1. Lineage (NCBI taxonomy): Eukaryota > Fungi > Ascomycota > Sordariomycetes > Sordariales > Podosporaceae > Triangularia > Triangularia verruculosa. The sequence goes on along the minus strand of MU863928.1, from coordinate 105,050 downwards.
TGAGCCTGATGGGCAGTTTGTGCCTGGTGGGAACTGATAGCCCTCAGATTGGCCAGGATATGCGTAACGAGACGCGCGTTCTGTGCATTCATCTGGACCTGGTAAGGGTTGGCCGGCTGCGTAATATGCAGAGTATTGGCGGGTGAGACCTCCACATCGGTGTTGGCGGTGAAAGCGGACGCTTTCTCGGTATCAAGCTCTGGGTCGACATCAAACTCAGCGTCAATGTCGGCATCGTTCCCGTTGTCACTTGAGAGGGTCTCGGAGGGCTCATGGATGCGAGGACGCTTAGAAGAAAACTCCTTGGCGGCCATATTGGAGTCCTCAGGCTCGGGAGAGATATCCCGAGCACGCTTGTTGCCATGAGGAAAATCCTCATGAGAGCCATATTCGTTAATGATGAAGCACAACTTTTCAGCAGCCCGCATGGCGGCCTGGCGTTTGGGCCTGCCAGAAAACAAGGGAACCGTAACTGGCGAAGACGGAGGGGAGCTCAAGGGAGACGAGCAAGAAGAGAAGACATTCTCTGTCATTGAAATGCCGTCGAGCTCGGGAGCCATGGCGGGCATTGTGACCAGATCTGTGGCAACTGACATTGGTGTTGAGCTGGAGGGAGGTCAGTATATACATTGTCAAAGATAGAACGACCAAGATGAAAAGAGGAAAGCGGGTGTAAGATGGCCGGAAAGAGGCGAAAGCACCCAAGGTAAGAGCTAGGAGAGTGACTCCGGCAAAAGGAAAGAGAGTACTTACAATGTCAGCTTGGCGAAGAGTTTGGGTCGATGATTGCCTAATCAGTGATCAGGTGTCGATAGAGGGTTTGCCCGAAGCGAAACACCGTTGGGCGGTTTGGTTATGCTGGCTACATAATGATACACAATATCAGTACCAATCCACGTCAAATCAGGTGATGGAAGAAAAAGAATCCGAAATGAACACTTCTCCGGGTGGGAAATTGATCTCTCGTGTGAATGTAGTAGTATTTTGAATGAGTTGAAATCAAATCAAAATCAGCTGCAAACAAGACTCTGGGATCATCTGGGAAAGGATTCAAAAGTGCAGGGAGGGTAGTGGATGCTTGTTGGAAAGCAAAAGATTTACACGACTCGGGAGTTCAAATGAGGCCCTGTCACTCGGTGATGGCACGTTATGTTCGAGAGACTGTACTTATGCTCGTGTTAGTGGTCAAGATCAGGCTAAGATTCAACGCCGTCGTACTCGGAGGGGATACACTTACACGACTAGAAATCGTCGGTCGGGGCTCCAAACTTGGATGTGGGCGGCTGGCGAAGAAATAGGTTGTTAGCAACGCAATCGATTAAAACTGAGGTTTTGAAAACCTTTGAATTGTGGGAGTTTAATTCAGATTGACCTGAGTGAACGAGATGCCCGAGTGACCCAGTCAAGAAAAGAGACCTCGACGATTCTCTCGTGCCTCGGTCAATCGAACTTGTGATGCCAAAGAAGTAGAAAGACAAGGAGAAGTCTGACTTACTATGGAATTTCCTTGAGCTCGAGGGTAGAAGCGATCGTCGTCGAGGTGAAGCTGGATAGTAACAAGGAAGTCGAACCGAGAGCGTAGACGCAAAAGTTCAACTTCGAGTGGTGCGAGGGAGAAGAAGGGGAAAAGGGAAGACGGTGTGAGTGGGAAGAAACCTGTAATAAATAGCTGAAGAGAAGAGGAGGAGTCAATGTAGCTTGAGACTCGGGGCAGGACCCGTGCCTTCCGTATTTCCAGCTAGATCTCAATGGAGAGAAAACTCTTCAACCCTTGTGAATAGTTACGGAAGGTAAATCAGTAAGAGGAAAGGCCGTGTCAGCCGGAGGATGGCAGAAGGGGAGGCTGGATACCGATCCTAGGATTGAGGCAAGGCTCGTTCCTGCCGTTCCTGCCGTTCCTGCCGTCCCTGCCCGTCCCTGCAGTTCGTCCCAACTACCTTATCAACTAGGGGAGATCTCCTTGTCCCACGCGTGACCTAGGAAGCCCAGACACGTCTTACGAGCCCATAAAAGTTATAGAGGAAGGACCGGCCCTGGCTTTGACATTCAACAGTGCAGTCAGAGTTTTCTTGTCAAGCCTTTCACCATGGTGCTCCCAACTTGAGCGTTTTGAAATTACTCCCTATGTATGGTGCTCCCAGAGGTGTATGGTGCTCCCAGAGATGTATGATGCTCCCAGAGGTGATAAGGTCACCTAATCATTTCCAATATTGTGCGCATTGAGACATGGTCAGTCTTCGAAGAAGGACCGAGATGCCTTCCCTGAATGAGGTCTAAGAACGATTAAGCTCAACGGCATCACCCGACGGCAGCTCGCCCGGACCACGCCAGGCAGCAAGTCCGACACGCATTGTTGCAAATAGATGAACTCCATGCTCAATGGCATGTATACGATTGTTATCGCAGTGCTGGAAATCTTGCGAAGCTGGTAGATAACGAGAAGAGCCAAGGGAAGGTACGGTCTGGGGTCAGCTGTTAGGTTGCTTCCATATGCTCCCGGCCACACGCTGAGAGAAAACAATGACGTGACCGGGGTGAATTTTCAACGAATGAAATTGGCTACCCCGTGCGAGGTCGGCAGTTGGAGACCACAGCGTTATACAAGAATTTGAGGCTCTGCGGGATGTCGAGGCCAAGCTTTTTTCAACCTGTACGTCGTCGATCTGGGAATTCAGACACCACAAAGACACCACAAGCCAGGTGCATGTCACTATCTACATGAGCACGATTTACGAGGCTGGTCTTCCCGAGTATAGTGAACTGACCAATATCTTTTTTGTTACCGGGAGAAGAATGGAAATCTCCCATTTGGACTGCTGACTCCAAAGCCTACCTCATTCCAATTCAAGGGCCACAATGGTCATAACGGGGTCGTTGATTTTGGGCAACTATCCTCGTGCCGTGCCTGCCTAGCAAAGGTCTTCATCTGGCAGGCAAAGCAGGATGACGTGCTACTCCTCGAGGATGGCAGCAACGGAAGGCGCGGACTGAGGTGGCACTTCACACTTCCATTCGTTCGGCCCGTCTCATCAGATATGAATAAGCCCATACCCATGGTTGTTGGTCCTTCCTGAATTGGCCAGTAAGGAACCATTGTTTCTGCAAACGTCATCCAGGTGGCACAAACACGGCAATAACACTCACGATAGCCAAAAGCGTTCCGGAAGACTATATAACCGAGGGGATAGCGGAAGCTGAAGCAGATGGTGGAGTTGAGTCGCGGCCAATTACCCCGCATGCCAAACGGCGCTAGAAGTGATATTTACCGAGGGAGCTTGGGGGTTATGCGGGGGCACTGCGGGGAAGCCTTGCAAGCGCTGGCGGGATTGGAGGCGCCAAGCCATCATTCTGGGGAAAGTGGGCCAGAAACGGGATCGTGAACGGTTCGGGGACCCTTGTCGGCCGTGTCCAGACGGAGTCGAGGACGGCTGGGTCAATTTCGCCTTGTCTTCGCATTTGCATGTTATCACTGGAATGCGCGCCGTCGAGATTCTTCTTCTCCTTTCTCTTCTGCCTACACCGACCCTACTGCATTAACAACCGGTCTTGGTAAGTTTGAGTGACCACGACAACATTGACGGTACAGCTTTGTGGTGTTGAGAACCACATTCCCAGCAAACCGGTCCAGCCGTGTCCATTTAGCAGTCAGACGCACTACAACCCCCTAGAAAACCGCGTCAAAATGGTCTTTTACCCCCCTTCATGGGTTCCGAAGCTCCCATTTGGTGAGATATACCCCAGGATGCGCCCGAGATGATGCGAGCAAGAATGGCTAATTGGCTCTTTTTCAGACCCCCCTGATTCAGTCACCATCGGAGAGTTCATGAAGAATGAGATCTTTGGCCGCCGCCCAATTGCAAAGAGCCAGAACCCCTTTACTTGCGGGTTAACAGGCAAGACATATGGAGTAACCGAACAGCACAACCGCACCGAGCTGCTTGCGAGGGCCTTGTCCAAGGTTATGGGGTGGGAGCCCAACGTTGATTCATCATGGGACAAGGTCATTGCTGTATTCTCCGTCAACACTGTAAGTCAATAAAAGGCGTTCAGGGGTGTGCGCCGAGCTGAACCTCGCTGACTGATCGTGTTTGACTTTCAGATCGACTATTTATCTGTACTCCATTCAGTTCATCGATTATCCGGTATCGCTACCCCTGCCAATGTTGCCTATTCCGCCGGTGAGCTCGAGCACCAGCTCCGCTCTTCAGGAGCAAAGGCCCTTTTCACATGCGTGTCAGTCTTAGAGACTGCCCTCAAAGCCGCAAAGGCAGTCGGGATTCCAGAAGACAAGATCTTTATCATGGAAGCCCCTCTGCATTCTAAGAAGCTCCCATATAAGACCGTAGACGATCTGATTCAGCTGGGCCAATCTGTTCCAGAGCTTGAACCCCTGAAATGGGTCAAGGGTCAGGGCGAGAGACAGGCGGCGTTTCTGTGCTACTCAAGCGGCACTTCTGGTCTTCCAGTAAGTTAAAACGGCTAAACACCCCATGGGACGCAGAGTCGGCTAACCTGGATTAGAAAGCCGTCATGATCTCACACAAGAACGTCATCGCGAATACCATGCAATTTTGCATTTACGACTCAGTTTCAAGAGAAAAGTATGGAGTCGAAACACAGACGGCTTTGGGCTTGCTCCCATTCAGCCACATTTACGGGCTGGTTGTCATTGCTCATTCCTCGGTTTGGAGAGGCGATGGAGTCATAGTCCTGCCCAAGTTTGAACTCACAGAGTATCTTCAGGCCATTGAGAGGTTCAAGATCAACTATCTTCCTTTGGTGAGTCCGCTCTCTGAAACACCTTTGCTCCATTGCCCTAACAGACCTAGGTCCCCCCAATCGTCATCCGTATGTTGAGCAGCAGAAACATCCTCAAGAAATATGACCTGAGCAGTGTCAGGCTCGTCTTTACCGGAGCAGCACCACTTGGAAAGGAGACAGCGGAGGAACTTCTGAAGATCTTCCCAGCGTGGCATGTTGGTCAGGGATATGGTAATTGCTGCAGATCTGAAATGTTTCCCAGGAGGCGAGGCTAACCTTATCAACAGGCATGACCGAGTCAGCCACCGTTGTTTGCACCACGAGCGAGCATGATATTCACCAGGGTACATCCGGCTCTCTGGTCCCCGGCGCCCGCGCCAAGATCATCGATCAGGACGGCAAGGAGATCATCGAGTACAACAAACCAGGAGAGCTCCTTGTTCAGTCTCCATCCGTCACCCTCGGATATCTCAACAACGAGAAGGCTACCGCTGAAGCATTTATCTGGGATGAAGATGGGCGATGGCTTCGGACTGGTGATGAAGTTATCGTCACCAAGGCACCCAGTGGATACGAGCACATCACTATTGTTGACCGTCTGAAGGAGCTGATCAAGGTTAAGGTGAGTCAAACATGATCCTCTAGATGATGCCATCTTCCAAGATGCTAACCACGTCGCGCTGCTATTCAGGCCCATCAAGTCGCACCCGCCGAACTCGAAGCCCACCTTCTCACTCACCCAGCCGTTGACGATTGTGCGGTGATCGCGGTTCCTGACGAGCGTGATGGCGAGGTGCCCAAGGCTTTCGTTGTGACACCGGCTTCGATGGCTGGCCGGAAGGACAAGGATATCGCGGCTGAGATTCTCAAGCACGTCCAGGATCACAAGGCGCACTACAAGTGGCTCAAGGGTGGTATCGAGTTCATTGACGCTATACCCAAAAGCCCAAGCGGGAAGATTCTGCGTCGCCTACTCCGTGACAAGGAGAGGGACGCGAGACGGGCTGCTGGTGCAAAGCTTTGAGCAGAATCCGTAGGGTGATTTTCAACACTATCTTGGAAAGCCATCTTGGGTACCTGCGTGTTATATAGTAATTTATTCTAGCGTTTGAAGAACATGTATACTATTTGATTCGCCAAAATGTTTGTAAGTGTTTTGCCATTTTAGAACGGCCGAGAACTTGATCTCTACAAATCGTGTCGTCATCAGTCAGGACCTGCAGCTGATCCGTTGTGACACAGCTTGATTGAATGGATCCAACCACAAAGGCTTTCGCAACGCAAAGCCAAGAAAAGGGTATTTGAACAAGACGAACATCATATGCCTGATAACTTCTGAACTTCATCTATTGTCTTTTCTGGTTCCAGACCATCATCAAAGGAAAGTCGCATTCCAGCTCACCCAGCGACCACTTACACGGAGTATCCATCTTCCCAATTCGGCCAATCTCACTCTCTTCACCATGTCTCTCGGACGCCACGTAAGTACCTAGACCAACACCATTCCATCCAACATAATCTCATGAAATGGTAGCTAATATTTGGAAAAGATTGACCCGGAGGATATCATCCACCACCTTGAATCCGTCCGCCCCCCGTCCAAGTCCACCAACAAGCCCCATCACCTCACCGCGTACTCGACGCCTTACACAAGCCAGCGAGACATCCCCAAGTATGAAATCCCTCGAGAAGGAGCCCCGTCCGACACGGTGTACTCCATGATCAACGACGAGCTCGACCTCGACGGCAGACCCAATCTCAATCTCGCCAGGTAATGCTTCTCCTCTGCTCCCTCATACTCCCACATATCTCTTAACCATTGAACAGTTTCGTAGACACCTACCTCGACCCCAACGCCCGCAAGCTCTTCACCTCCAACCTCGCCAAGAACCTCGCCGACAACGACGAATACCCCGCCCTGCTGTCCATGTCAGAGCGCTGTGTTTCCATCTTGGCGAACCTCTGGGGCGCCTCCAAGTCAGAGCACGCGGTTGGGTCACCGACAGTGGGCTCCTCCGAGGCCGTTCACTTGGCCGGGCTGTCACTGAAGCGTCGCTGGCAAGCAAAAATGAAGGCCCAGGGGAAGTCGATTCATGAACCGGGGCCGAACATCATCATGGGTTCGAACGCGCAGGTGGCGCTGCTCAAATTTGCGAGGTACTTCGAAGTCGACGCGAGAATCTTACCCGTGTCGGAGAAGTCAGACTTTTGTTTGGACCCTGACTTGGTGAGGGAGAATGTGGATGAGAATACGATTGGGGTGTTTGTGATCCTGGGGAGTACATACACTGGGCACTACGAGCCTGTGGAGAGAATCTGTCAGCTGTTGGATGAGATACAGAAGGAAAAGGGGTGGGACGTGGATGTGCATGTGGATGCTGCGAGCGGAGGGTTCGTGGCGCCGTTTACGTACGCGGGTGCTGGACAAAAGTGGTACGTATCAACCTATCGGACAGTGAGAGAGAGTGTTGCTGACGAAAAGAACAGGAATTTCGAGCTTCCAAGAGTCAAGTCGATCAATGTCTCCGGGCATAAATACGGGCTCGTCACGCCGGGTATTGGGTGGATAGTCTGGAGAGACGAGAAGTATTTGCCCGAAGAGCTTATTTTTGAATTGCATTACCTCGGAGGAACCGAGAAAAGCTACACTCTCAACTTCTCCCGCCCCGGCGCCCAAGTCGTGGTACAGTATTACAACCTCATCCACCTCGGCTTCGGCGGTTACCGAGAAATCATGGAGAACTGCCTCGCCAATGCTCGGGTATTATCCAGAGGATTGGAAGAAACAGGTTGGTACACCTGCGTCAGTGACATCCACCGACCGGTCAAGAGCAACAGCGTGACAGGAAGGATCAAGGCCGCAGCAGAGACCGTCACAGGGAGCGGTACCGGTGGCGAGGAGGAGGAAGAAAAGGAAACCTCAGCCGGATACACCCCCGGTCTCCCCGTTGTTTCCTTCCGCTTCACTGACGAGTTTAAACAAGAATTCCCCCACATCAAGCAGGAGGACGTTTCCCTGCTGCTTCGAGCAAGGCAGTGGATCATTCCCAACTACGCCTTGCCTCCCAACGAGGACAAGACGGAGATCCTGAGGGTGGTCATCAGGGAGAGTATGAGCTTTGACTTGCTGGATAGGCTTGTTACGGATATTGTACAGGTTACGGAGCAGCTTATTGATCATGACGAGGTTGACCTGTCGATCATGAGGAAGCAGAGGGGTAGAAAGCATCCGAATAGGAAGACTGACAAGGGCAAGGGTGAGTCGGTGAAGGAAAAGGTCGGGGAGGAGGTCAAGAGGTTGAATGGGGGGATTCACAGGAGCGTTTGCTAGCTTACTATCCTGCGGATAGAGAAGTTTGGGGGTGTGTCTCCGGAGGGTTTGGTCCCGGGGCGTGATCCACACACATGAATTCGAAAGGGTACAACATGGTCTCCTAAAATATGCCCAGGAGGTTCACAATTTAGACTTGTCTTCAACTTGACGAGCGGGCCGGGTTTCCGTGATAATCGCCGTCCATTTGTAAATCCTTCGCCTCAAGAAAATCGTTTACATCCTAGTCTAGCTCTATTGTCGCTAGGTAGTCGCGGTACATAGAGGTGTCTGTTGATGTGTTGCGCGGCCATAGTGACGTTAAATCCGCCTGGAGCAATAGACATGTCTGTAGACAAACCAACTACAGCCAATGGTCACGATCCTTTTAATATATCGCTTCACCGTAACCGGGAAAGTGACAATGTTCCTGCTCGACATCGTTTCATTCAGCATCTCCAAAGCGTCACCGACATGCCGAATAACCGCTGACGGGGCCGATGGTGCGTTTGATGGCGAGACAGGGTCGAGAGAAATAGGTATCAATGATGTGGTCGGCCGACCTTAACGTCCTGTTCGATCTCATCATCATCCTCACTCAACGGCAAGACTCTCACCAACCAGATTCAAAACCACCTCCAAGAAAATCAAGTTCTCCGTCACCCTCATCGCCATGCTGGCGCCCATGGTAGCAGCTACGCTGGGAACAGCCCTGTACCACTCTCGGAGACGGTTTGGGATACCTGATCAGCCCGGCCGAGAAGCCTGAGACCAACCAGACTATCGTCAAGAATCACTTCAACCTTCAGAAGCCCAGATCGCCACCCTCCAGAGAGGATCCACCTCCACTTGAGGTGGAACTAGGATTTGCTTGTGTCCTTCTCTCCACAGGCAGTTGGCATTCGCGGGGAAACGCGATTCTCCGCGAACTGGTGGATTCGGGATGACGCAACTGGTACTATGAGAAACAATACTCAATTTGTCGGAGCGCGCTTCAATATGGCAATTTCAGAACAGCAAGTCAACACAAGTGAAGAGGAGAACTCGATTGTAAGTCTCTGAAGATGGGAGTGTAATATGGCCCGTGCAGGTCTCTGTGGTATTCCATTATCGATGATATCGGTATATCCGACTTTAGCAGGGTACTCGCCAATTCATGCTGCAAACGGAGCTGCCAAGATTGGATTTGCCAAGCGCGGGGTGAATCGCAGATCCCAGCATCTTCCTGGGCGCAGAGAGGAAGACCGAACATGTGCTCAAGCTCGATGAATGTGGTCTTTGGAGAGAGAAACTTGAACAGGTCGAAGATGCCCGTTAAAACACAAACTCGGAGATAGATTGGCTAGGACATGCGATGGAGACGGACATAAGAAACTCTGCAGCTCGGAAAAAAGAGCATTTTCAGGGTCCCCGAGGGACGACTTTGACAAGTGACAAGGGGATGAAGATGTTGGGATGCCATTACGGATGCGGGGGTGGTTGGCTTCGGCATGCCGCGGCAAAACACTGACAGCCTCCGCTCGAGCGACACAGTGTAAGCTCCCGGTGGCAGCTCGCGGCTTAGGTACTTGAAGAGAAGAATCTCCTGTTGCATTTCTTTATTTTCCTCTCGAGGTGTCCCTTTCCTTACCAACATCACCGTCAGCCATTGCCAGGTGCCATTGCTACCATCGACGATGTCTGCTGTCAACCGTGGACTGCGCCAGGCCACCAAGTCTCTGCACACCCGCCTCCCACAGCGTATCTCGCAGCGCTCCGCTCTACCATTGCTGAACAGCACATTTAAGACGGCCGCTCCCCTCGCTCCCGCTGCTCTCCACGCCCGCAGAAGTAACTTCTCCACCATGGCCTCTCTACAGTCTGCCGCGACAGCGAACCCCTCTCCCTCCCAGCACCAGGGCTACGATCCTGAGATCCTGGACATTGCCGACTATGTGCACAATAAGCCCGTAGACTCCGAGCTTGCTGTGAGTTGAGCCCCGCTTCATCCGATCTCAAGCAGACGCTGACTCTTTTCTCTGAACAGTTTGACACGGCGAGATGGGTGTTCCTCGACACTCTCGGCTGCGGTCTGGAGGGTCTCCAGTTCAAGGAGTGCACCAAGCTCCTCGGCCCTATCGTCCCAGGGACCGTTGTGCCCAACGGCGCCAAGGTCCCCGGCACACCCTACCAGCTCGACCCCGTGAACGGTGCCTTCAACATTGGTGCCATGATCAGATGGCTCGACTACAACGACTGCTGGCTCGCGGCTGAGTGGGGACATCCCAGTGACAACTTGGGTGCTATCCTGGCCGTTGCTGACTGGATTACCCGTACCAACAAGGCCGGCGGTAACATTGCTGGCGGCAAGATCTTCAACATCCGCGATATTCTTGAGGCTATGATCAAGGCCCACGAGGTCCAGGGCTGCCTTGCGCTCCTCAATTCGTTCAACAAGGTCGGCCTCGACCACGTTGTTCTCGTCAAGATTGCCAGCACCGCTGTTGTCAGCAAGATGCTCGGCCTGAACGAGAAGCAGACGGCCGATGCCATCACCCAGGCCTGGGTTGACGGCCAGAGCTTGCGCACCTACCGCCACACCCCCAACACCATGTCCCGCAAATCCTGGGCTGCCGGTGATGCTTGCCAGCGTGCTGTCAACCTGGCCCTCAAGGTCCTCAAGGGCGAGACCGGCATCCCTACCGTCCTCTCCGCTCCCGTCTGGGGCTTCTACGATGTCCTCTTCAAGGGCAAGAAGTTCGAGTTCCAGCGCCCCTATGGCAGCTACGTCATGGAGAACGTTCTCTTTAAGGTGTCATACCCTGCTGAGTTCCACTCCCAGACCGCTGTCGAGGGCTCTGAGAAGATCCACGCCCAGCTGAAGGCCATGGGCAAGTCTGCCGCCGACATCAAGGAGATCACGTGCAGGACACACGAGGCCTGCGTCCGCATTATCGACAAGCAGTTCAAGCCCATGGACAACTTCGCCGACCGTGACCACTGCCTCCAGTACATGTGCTCCGTCATGCTTGTCTTTGGCCGTCTCACTGCCAACGACTACGTTGATGGCTCCGAGGCTGCCACCTCCCCTCTGGTGGAGTCCCTCCGCAAGAAGATCAAGTGCGTTGAGGACCCCCAGTTCACTGCCGACTACCATGACCCTGCCCTCCGCACCATCAGCAACGGCCTCACCGTTGAGCTTAACGACGGCACCGTCCTCCCCGAGGTCGTCATTGAGGCCCCTCTCGGCCACCGTCTCCGTCGCGAGGAGGCCAAGCCCGTTATTTTCGCCAAGTATAAGCGCCACCTGGAGCCTCACTACAGCGCCGAGAAGGTGCAGCAGCTCCTTGAGCTCGGCCAGAACCCCAAGAAGCTCGAGGCCATGGAGGTCGACGAGTATGTAGATTTGTATGTTAGCGAGAGCAGCAAGTTTGTCAACTAGAGAGTGACAGACGTGTCCAGAATAGACATTACTGAATACAAATACAAAAAAATTATATACTCTGTAAGCTGGATATGGATCGCCGACTTGAGGTGTTGTTTCGGCCCGCATCCACTGTCGGGACGGCATGCACAGCCCCTGGCTTGTGCCCCTTGACGGGTCGGGTACCGGCACACAGAGCACCCCGGTCCCCGAGCGTTACTGGACTTTTGGTGGGGCTACCCGGCCTCGTCACAGCACTGCGCCACCTTGTAACCTCTGCAACATTTGACCAACACACCACCGCTCTGCTGATTTGAACTACACACTCTGAACTTGGGACGACTCTTTATGCGACTCTCTTGAACCTAGAAAAACTGCATTTCAATCTACGCGCCCAAATCCAGTAACCATGGTCTCTGAAGACCGTCAAAGGGTGATTGAGACCAACCGGTCTCTGCGCAACATCAAGAATGCAAGTCTCCCTCCCCTCGAAACCGCTGCTTTATCAACCGTCTAACACACACTCCTAGGAACTCGAAGCGCTTCTCGAGAAAGGCGTGATTGACGATGAAGCCTTTGACACCATCACCGGCCTCCTCCCCGCCGAGTCCTCTTTCAACTCCCGTGGCACTCCCGCCCCTCGCAACACCTCTCTCCCAACGCCCGCCTCTACTCCTGCCTCTACAGCAGTCCCCACAGCAGCCATGGCCGCCCTCTCCGTAGGCGGAAACACCAATCCCCCTCCTTCCTATGCCCAGTCCACCGGTCCCAGCTCCGGTCCCCCCGCTTTGCCAGGAAGAAACCCTCCGCCGGCGGCTGCCCCATCAAAGCCCATCATCGCCCACGCCAGGGCCCTCTACAAGTACACCGCCGCCGACTCCAGAGACTGCAGCTTCGACAAGGACGATAGAATCGCCGTGTTCGAGTACATGAATGCCGATTGGTGGATGGGGCGGAACCAGAGGACCGGACAAGAGGGCATCTTCCCGCGGTCCTACGTTGCGGTCGAGGACGAGAAGGCAGCGCAACCCGCAGTTCTTTATCCTCAGCAACCGGCGTATGGACAGCCCGCCCAACCGGCTTACGGGGGTGGGTACCCTGGTGCGCCCCCGCCGGGCCAGCCGTACCAGGCGCAACCGCCCCCTGGACAGCCTCAGGGTGAAGAGGGTGGTAGTAAGATGGGCGAGCACGGGAAGAAGTTTGGCAAGAAGTTGGGGAATGCGGCGATTTTTGGCGCGGGTGCTACCATTGGTTCCAATATTGTCAACTCCATCTTTTAAGATGGTTTTCAAAAGACGGACCGGGACGTCGGGGATCGTTGGTAAAGAGATGAGAGTAGATGGAGGATGGGGCCTTGGTGACTTTTCTATCCTTCTTAACTCTCACTGGCGACTCTAAATCATGCATTTTTATTTTTCTTATCCAGTTTTCGGCCTTGGGTTTGGGTTGACATCATTACCATCTTTGGCATGTTAAGATTGGGTCTTTGGTGTTTGGGATTGAGGTTTTATCTCCGAGGTCAGGTTAGGTCTAATTTACCTTTTTCAGTTATGTCAAGATATGGGGACTGTGAGTGGAATGTTTCTAGACATCAGAAATAAGAACCTCGTGGATTGACATGAGGGCATTAGTTGACTCTGCTCCTGTAATCATGCGTGCGAACCGATAGCTTTTGGATGTCTATCTTCGATATAGACTGCTTGCTTCTGGTTTCATCATTTTGCTAAACTTGCAAAACCTACCGACATATATCCTAATTTCGAGGAAGTTTGACATCAACAAGTACCAGCATCAGTGGTTTAGTGGTAAAATCCATCGTTGCCATCGATGGGCCCCGTGTTCGATTCACGGCTGATGCATACCCAACTTCTCTTTTGCCAACTTTTTGGCATTCCATCTCAACCATCTACAAGGATGGGAATGGGATGGTGTGAATGTCTTTTTTATTCAGTTTTCTTATCGAGGTTTGTGTGGACAGACAAAAATGCTGGCCGGTAAGCTGCTGGAGATCTCTGAGCTTGTACAAAAAAGCTAAAAAAATCTGGAAAGGTAGAAGACCTGGTTCTACCCATATCTCCAACCCTGACCTTCACTCTCCATGTCTCCTCTGATTTCCTACAATAGGGGGGTTCATTCTTGCCTGACACAACTGCTCACCCAGAGCTCAGGTCCACCTATCATAGTCCACTGGATGTCTGTCGTGCAAATTCAACACAGTCACATAAACTACATGGAACAGATTATCGATTCCATTCATTTCCTTCCAGCTACCTACTTAATGATAATTAAAACTTGCGTTTCGTTCCTCTTCTTACCCCCTTCTCCCCTCCCCTTGAATCAAAGAAATCAACATGTTTTACATGAACCTACATCACGAGCAAAATCCATCGCTACCTATCTTTCCCCATTCCTGAGAAAAGATCGAGACTAAAAATCACAACAACAAAAATTCAGTTTGAAAGAGGCGGAAACCAAAAAAAAGCAAAACCACGGGCGCGGGAGCAAACAAGAGCGAAAAAGCTCCAAGTAAAGGAAAATGACAAGCTGATTGTAAACTACTTTCTTTCTTCAATAAGCATAAAGGAATAAGACGCTACTATGTAAAGGAAATGCCCAACCTGGAGGAACCGAACAAAAACAGCAGGAGAACCAGAGCGTAACAAGAAACAAGACAGACCCCGTTTGACTCCTCCTCCTCCTCCAATGCCTTCCGACCCACACCCCAGCTTTTCCCAGCAAACAAACCAGTGATAATCCCAGGTCCACCAGCAACAGTAAATCAAAACCAAAGCAACAGCGAAATGAAAATGCAGAGCAACAATAAGGCGGCAGTTCCGAGTGTGTGCTAGGTCACTACGCCCACGTCCATAATAACCACGGGTCTGCCTGTACAGACACGTGAGCCAGCCACTGCTTGTAGTCACCTCCCCCAAACCTCCGCGCCATCGAGTTCTAGTCGCAGCTGACATCTTCCTATAGCTTCCCATGCCTAGCCTTGAAAATGGCAACCTTGTCGTCATAAAACAGGATCTCTCTCAGGCGCAACTTTACTTCTCCTTGGCCTGGCTCGACCCAGCCGTCGTCGTACCCGTCGATCACTTCGTCGTCGTTGTCGTTGGAGTTGCCGTTTATCTCCGTTGCTGTACCACCTCCGATACCAGTGGTCTGGTCGTCGTCTATTTCATCTTCTGTCTCTTCCGGATCACTAGTCGCGGTAGTCGGAGTATTGTCGTCGTCGTCATCGTCCTCTTCTTCCTCCACCCCGTCCTCTTCATCTTCTTCCGCTTCAGCCTCGGACTGTTCATCCGAGAGTGTCGAATGATCACCGTCATCGTCCTCAGACGTGTCCTCCGCGTCACCCGGGTCGGCCCCAGTGGTTGCCAGCCCCCCACCGTTAAGATTGTTGAAACCATTATTGGAAAATATACCATTCATTGGGCCTGTGAATGGGTTCAAGGTTACCGACGGGGCAGTCATGATATCTGGCGTGCCGTTGTCACCGCTGCTGCTAAAATCTGCTTCGTCGGAGAGACCTGCATCGCGAGATTCGAGCATTTCGTAGCACTTGACCCCTACCCCGACATAGCAAAGTCGAATCTCGGGTCGAAGGGTAATGATATCCGCAATTTGATGGGCGAGCTCTCTTGGTTCAAATTCACCGCCCGGATAATCTGCGATGTGAGCAATGTTGATGGACCGAAGTTGATGGGCGTTAGGGAGGCGTTGAAGAAATGTATGCTGCGCCAGTTAGTAAGTCGTTCGAACCGAGGATAGAGGATTCATACGCACCCAGTCTTTGTACTCCAATGAAACCGCCAGCTCTCTCAGATTGACCATGCGGCCACTGGTGATATATTGCACAATCTCCGAATTCAGCGCCCAGCTTCTCCACCTGGTGTTGTCGTTGTTAGCAGCATTAGGGCCTTGGGTGGGCTTGATCGAGCTATCCAGCAGCAGCTTGCGCAAGCTCTGTGGGTGTCTTCTTAGACAGCCCTTGAAGACTTCGGTCAGAGGAATAGGGGGTGTTGAGCTGCGGCGGCGGTCCTGCAAAAAGAGTACCTCGAGAGAGTTTGGAGCAAGGGTTTCCTTGATAAAGTTGACCAGAGCTAGGCTGGTGGCATCTGTGTGAATCGACTTCAGCGCCAGGTGATACTGTAATGGTGTGTTGGACGCTGCTATCCGCGTCCCATTGGGCAGAATGCTGGTCCCATTATTCATGAAGGTGGGCTGGAACTGTTTGCGCAAAACCTTCCAAAGATTCTCGTGTTGGGCGCAGTCAAGCAGCGTTAGATTCGTCAACGCTGTCCAGTCGAAGGCTTGTCTGCAGACATGCAGTGAGAGAGCCACCCTCTCAAGCTCAAGAGTATGCAGCTTGAGCTTGCCATCAAGCACTGTCTTAGCAACTGTATTCAATTTGCTTGCCTTGCTACTCTTCAGGCTCTCTTTCTTCCTTCCGTTAGATCCCTGTCCTCGGTCCGAGGCCCCAACGTTCTGGCCCTCTATGGCCTCGGATGTGCCATTTGCTAAGGCGCTGTTTCCTAGGGGCGGTATTTGAGAGGAGGCCATCGAGATTGGCGTGGCGGGCGAAGTGCTGCTGCCCGTAACAGATACATCGACGGCTACGGGCTTCACTTTAGTCCTCAGAGAGCGATGTTGTCTGATGTCGTATATTTTCCCAACCAGAACTCCAAGAACACCACCCAGGCGCCGTTCACCGATTGTGCTCGCCCCTGGGAACTGGGCGTTGTGGTCAAGTTGGCGTAACCCCGGTCCATCCCAAGCCTGAGCGAAGTCCTTGTTCACCGAGTTTGTGGATATGCCCACCCGAAGTTCCTGGAGCGTATCCTTGGATCGCTCGATGAGTATGGCCATCTCGTCCAAGTAAGACACCTCATCGATGTCCAAAACCGTCAAGCTCTTGAGAGGGGGCAGGACGCTAAACGTCGGGTATTCGCAGTGGTAATTTGAATAAGAAACTGGTGGCCGAGGTGGAGGGTGGGCGGCATTTTCTGGGAGCATTATTCCAACAGCTGTAACGTGACTCCCCTGAGGAACAAGTGCACTGGTGGCCGCCACTGGGTTCCCGTTTGGAGGAGCCGCGACGCCCGGCTGCTCCGAATTGTCATGCCAGCGAACCCATACCCGGTTCAGCTTGCATTCGCTTTTTGACTGCTCGGCGTCTTCCGACTGCTCAGCCAAAGATGCCAAGGCCATGAAGATGTCCGACAAGACGCCCGTTGGCATATCCCAGATGAATGTCTCGAGGTTTTTCATCTTGGCGATCGCAAGCGCAACCATGGTTCCAAGCATCTTTCCACTCTCTTTATTGATCATGTATTCGGCAACCCAATCAGCGGGCCCGTTGCCCAAAGAGAACTTCTTGATGTAATGTGAATATTCGTTGCCCTTGAACTTAGCAAGTCGGCGTGTACCTGGCTGAAAAGCCCGGCGTGTGGTACGAGCAAAGGCGCTTCCGAGACAGAGCGTCGACAGCCCAAAGGTAAGAGCGTCCACGCTCTTGGACTCGGTTGATGTGATCTGTCCATCCGGCCAGACAATATCGAAGCGAGAATATATTAGGGGTATGGCAAGGCTATGCAAGGCCGAATTTGTCAAAGCAAGTGCTGTCAAATCGTTTGTGTGCGTGACCTGAAGAGCGCAACGTTAGCAATGCACTCTCACGTAAATGGCTTTGCGTTTGCCAGAAAGAAACATGCCTCCTTAACGATCAGCTGCAGGATATCGATTGGAAGCTCAAGCAGAGTGAGGGGTCCACTGGGTCTGGGGGTGACATTTCGTTCCTGGTCCTTTTCCTTAATGTATTCGGATACAACTGCTGGTCTCCCTTGAAGCGTCCCGTTGTCAGCATCAGCTGTGGTGTCCATGGCTGCGACGGAGCTTTTATCAAGCCAAGCAAGCGAACAGCTCTCATCGCCTGGCAGGATACCCCTGCTGGTATCCTCTCGTTTGGCAGATGCCCCGCCAGCAGCCCCAAACTTTGGAGTTGATGAAGGGAAAACGAATGTTTCGCGCTGAATGTATGGGCTGGCCTCGCCGTTTCTGAGCTCGGTCGAATCCAAATTTTGATTGCGCCGCGGGTAATTGGGTGTCGGGAACTGAAAAGGCCCCGGGCACTAACACGAGCTTTAATGCTGCTGATCACAGTCTTTTGCTCAAAGTATCACTCAAGCGAGCGGAGATAGCGAGCTGATGACGCGGGATACAAGTAAAAGAAGGAGTGTGAAGGCGTCCGTTCTCGGCGAGTTTGTATCGATATAGTGGTGTCGTGGGCGGCTCCGGTGGTGTTGCAAATAGATGTGTGCCGTTTCCGCAGGCGGCCAGGATGTCGTGAGTGCGAAGAGTTGTGGAGAGATCCGCCCGCTCCCGCACAGGGCAACGCGAGCGGAGCAGCGGCCAAGGCAAGCCTTCCTGACAAGGCGGTCTAAACGGTAGCAACGCCAAATCGGGAATAGCGCCCCCACCCCCGGATTTCTATGTATCTGAACCCTTCCCAGTCTCTGTCTACGGTACAGCGTAATGGGATTGGTATGTATGGTCAACTGGATATGGAAATCTGCAACATTCCTGTAGTAACTCAACACTGGTCACTGAAAGCATCTGCTTATTGCTGAACTTCCTGTGCTTCTAATCTCTTTTGTTCTTCGCAGCTCAGCGACGCTGGATGCCTTGGCACTTTCAAAGATCCTGGTCGGCACATGTTCACTGGCCCTGGCCCGGTCCATCTTGGCTCGGCCTGTCACTCGAGCTCGACCCCACCATGGCCGCGTGCCCCTCGCTCGTGGCTCGAGGTCAGTGTTCTGTTCTGCCTGATCAGCTTCGCATTCGAGATGTGGGATGGGAATGTGACCCAAATCAACGAGGATTTCTACGAGCAGATGCCATTTTCAGACGCAGCCCTCGCCGGTTGATACCGACGCGGAAGGTGGACGTCCACAAGGGAAAGCTATCGCTGACGCCAGAGAACCCCTCCTTGAATGCGCAATCCCCGCCGTCACATTGATTTATTGCCGCCGCTGAGCAGCGCAGGACTCTACAGCGGCGCCCGGAGCGTTTTCAGTTTATTGATTTCTGCATCGAATATTAATTGCTGAGTAGCCTGACCTCTGCTGTTCTTTCCTTGCCTTGTTGTTGCTGTTGTCCCCGCTCTTCTGCGGTCCTTGTGGAAAACCGTTGCTCCAGTGAAAGTGGACGCTTGGCACGGCTGTGGATTGCGGCTTTCAGTTTTCTGTCCCTTGAGCGGCGTCGTCGCGGTTCGTCATCCGCGCCCAACCACAACCATATTCTGCATCACCCGCTACTCAACTCGCTGTCTTGGGACCCAAAGTTGACAGATCAACCTTTCAATCTGCTGGAGATTTCAGTCCATGTATGTGGCCTCTTTCGTCTATTCCTACCACCGTGGCATGCGATCATTGCTAGGCTGCTACTGCCAGGTCTCGGATGCTTTTTGGGTTCTTAAGTGACACTTTGCCCTATTTGCTGACACTTCTGTACTCAGGTCTTTTGCAACATACGGGACCTTCTGAGACGACACCGAAGCCTCGTCAGCAAGATACATCAATATCGCCCTTCGACCTCTATCATATCTGCCAGACACTGCGCAAAGCACTTGAATATTGATATCGGACCCCTTTTTCTCTATTTAACCGAAGATCCGAAACCCGAATCATGGCCTCCTTTTTCCAGAACCTGTGGGAGTCTATCTTCACACCGGGGCCGACACCAACGCTCCTCATAGCTACGAATGTCACCTTTGCCGCCCTGCAGGTCGTCCTAGCGGCCATGCTGCTTGCCACTTATAGCGTCCACTTCATCGTCCTCTCGGGACTTTGCGCTGGCCTTTGGATGTCAATCAACTGGTTCGCGGGCGAGCTTATCATTCACCAAATACAGGAGGAAGAGAAGGCGCGAAAGGCAAAGGCAGCTCCGATCCCGTCCTCTTCTGATGACAGCGAGACTGAGGTGGAGGCGTCGAAGTCAACAGCGAGTTTGGGCAAAGGGTCAAAGAAGCCATCGCCGGGAACGGCGGCGGTTAGTAGCGTCATTGAGCCAGCAGAAAACCAGGGCGAGCTGAAGTTAAGAGTTCCGGCGGAGGAACCAGGATCAAGCCAGGGCCTTAAGAGCGGCGTCAGCACCGAGGACGAGTGGGAGAAGGTCTCTGAGAACGAGAATGAGAAGGAGAAGTAGATGGGTTGATCACCATCTACACCAAGCGAAGCCAACCTTGAGGGACACCCATTGTGGAGCATAGAGATGTAGCTAGTTGTACATAGTCAGACATTGGTGATTAGGCGGGTTCTCAGCCCAGTCTGGAAATTAGGATTGCATCGGATATTGGTCATAGTCATCTTACATTAGTTCAGTTTGGGAATACCGATTGATAACGAGATAACCCACCGAACGTAATTCCAAGAATTAACGTTGGCGGTCATAACCCTAACCCTGTATTCTGAGAACACGTGCGTAGCCCCGTGCTCCAAATTTCGCGTCGCGCTGCCATCAAGCTTGAGAGCTCCACTGTTCACCATCTCCAGCAGGCCAAACGATTGCGATCTAACAAGGCGATAAACAACGGCGACACATAGTCATTTGGACTTCCCACGACTTTCTTCCTTTGAATTTATTGTGTTCTCCAGATAACCGCCAAGATGAAGCTCGTCAGGTGCGTATTCGATTTCCCTGAAAGCCTTGCGCAATGCCCAAAACTAACTGTTGCTTTTCCTCCAGGTTTCTGATGAAATGCCAAAACGAGTCGGTGACGATTGAACTCAAAGGGTACGACACCGCCCACCGCTGAAGATAAAACTTGTCTGCAAAAAAAGCTGACGAGGAGGTTATGTAGCGGCACCATTATTTCCGGAACCATCGCCTCCGTCTCCCCACAAATGAACACTGCGTTGCGAAACGTCAAGATGACGCCTCGCGGGCAAGAGACTATCCAACTAGAGACTCTGAATGTGGTATGTATCAGACCTCCAGCGAATGATGGTAGGATTCAACCGCTAACTTTTTGGGATTTCTAGCGCGGAAGCACCATTCGGTGTAAGTAGATGGCGGTCTAATAGAGAGTGATCCAGGACAGGCTACTGACATCAAGCGCGATAGATTACATCCTCCCCGATTCCCTTCCCCTCGATTCACTTCTGATCGACGACTCGTCCAAGCCCAAGAACAAGGCCCGCAAGGAGGTGGACCGCGGCGGTGCTAGAGGCGGTGGCCGTGGTGGCCGTGGTATGAGGGGAGGAAGAGGAGGTCGCGGTGGCCGCGGCAGAGGCAGGGGTTAAGCTGAGAAGCCTTGGGGACACCATGTCGGACTACAGATTCTTGTTGAGCTGGTCAGGGTGTACCAAACGATGCACCTGGTGGTCGCCTTTTTTCTGCGCTTTTCGACGGCAACATCCGGCACAAATCGATGGTGTGGAAAAGAAGAATTTGACTGGCTCGCAAGAACCGAGCGGAGGAGGAGAGGGGAAAACTTATGCAGGATGACGCGCAACGGAAGTTGCGCCAGCACCTATCTGCATTTTTGGCGATCAACCTAGACATAGCGGAGGCCTGAAAAGCGACAGGAAAATCTGAATTTGGCGTTACTGGATGGATGAATTGATACTGCGAAAAGACTGCCAAGGGGTACGTTTTGAACTTTTTTGATATATTGGGGGAGAGGATACGGCCTCTGTTCATAGTGTTCTTACTCACCGAGAGTAGGACGGCCCGCGTTTAAACAATGATACCTCGATTTTACTCGAACATAGCTGCCTTTGACCGGAATACGTTATTCACTCTCGTACTCAAATCTGATCAAATGGTGATGTCTACTCCCTCCATATCCTCACAATCTGCAACTTCTCCCACCCCGCCTGCCTCCCGCTCGTCCCTACCGTCTCAGCCTTCCACTGTCTGCCCCCCTGTTCGTCCAACTCCCTGATCCTCTGCTTCACCTCCTCGGGTTTATTCCCAGCACAGAGAAGCAGGTACGCCACCCCGCGATCACTCAGCACCTCCCCCAGCGAATCAATCACCCTATCTGTCGTCTCCATCCCATCTTTGCCGCCTGCATAAGACAGTTCCAACAGCTTCGACTCCTCATCAAACGTCACCTTGCCCTCTCTCCTCGTCTCCCTCAATGTCTCGGGCAACCGCGGTAGATCCTCGGTGGGAACATAAGGGGGGTTGAACACGAGGACGTCGACCTGTTTCGGCCGCAGAGAAGCGGCGAGGTCGCCCTGGACGGTGGAGAGGAAGCGGCCGGAGGTGGCGGGGTGCGAGGAGCAGGCGAGGCGGGCGGTGGTGGCGGTGGAGGTGCAGGCGAAGGAGTTGATGTCGATTCCGAGGGTGAGGATGTCGCTGCGGGAGAAGATTGCGGCTGCGTGGGCGGTGAGGAAGGCGAGGACCACGCCGGAGCCGGGGCCGATTTCGAGGATTAAGGGGGGTGGAGAGGTGGGGGGGAAGTGAGAGGAGAGGAAGGCGGTGGAGGTTGGGGAGGAGAGGGTGTCGAGGAGGAGAAAGGAATCCTCGGCTGGTTCGTAGACGAGGGTGTAAGGGACGTGGGAGGTTGTTGGGGTGGGGAGCATGGTTGGTGGTGACTGAGTGGGATTCAGGGTTGAGTGATGGCGATAAATGGAGTGGATAGAGGTTTTCGTGAAAAAAAGAAATGTGACGGAAGGTTGAAGCGGGTGATGATAGCTTCAGTTTTGGGCCGGATTTGGTAAGTTGGTTCGCTCTGTGTGAGAGGGAAACACTGAGCTGACTTTTTGAGCAGAGTTTTTGTGACAGTGTGTGGGGCACGTGATGACCTGGAGAAGTAGGCCGGGTTTCTTCATCAGAGTCTTCTCGTCAACAACATCGCAGTTAGAGATCACAGTTTATAAGTATAAGAAGTTGCTTACTTATGTTATTGTCCGCCAGATAAAATATACCTGAAGAGCTGCGCCAAGAAACCTCACTGGGGCTTCTCTGAATACACCGAACAACGCAAGAAATAGTACGAATTGTCGAATAGGTGCAGTCTAGTTGCCTTCTTTCTTCTAAATGTCTTTATTCTGTTACCACGTTCTTGTCAGCCTTCATCCACACTCCCGTCGTAGACTCAGCCTACACCATTCATTTTCCCGTCCAGTCTCACAATATAACACAAGTAAAATCCCTTCCCCAGTCTTGCCTGCTTGGCCCGAGTCCCCAGCGAAAGCCATGCCTATTCCTGAGCAGCATACGCGTGTAATTCCGATCGTATTCCCCCTTGAGGTCACTTTATCAATGAATCAGCATGTTATCGGAGACAGACACGACTTGAACTCACCAAGTCGGGCACAAATGGCCCTGTGCTACCATCGCTCGCGGATATGGCCTCGCCCGTCCGTTGAAGAGATCGGGGCAGTTGTCGAACCCGTGCCCTGGGTAGCAAGAGACTATTACCACTGCCCAGCGGTGTTGGCAGTGGAAGTCTTTGTAGTGGACTACCTGGCACATTGTGTTTCCCGACCCTTCGTGGGCTGTGGTGGCGGCGTGACTATGTAGGTGTAGGCTGACGCGAAGTACCTGGTAAGTAATGAGGAAGCTGTGAGTTTTCAGTCACGTCGGTATGTTATTGACCCTGAGTGAGCGGGGGAACAGGTTCTAACTGACAAGTATCTATTGTTCAAAGCCTAACATGAAAGGCGGATGCTCCGAATCAGGGAATAGTTGGGTGGTGTGGCTTTTGCCGGGCTACTTGCCCCTCACGCTTTAATGGGACGGATTTTGAGCAGAGAAGGATGGGATGAGTGGTAGACTTCATGTATTTATCATGATATACTTGCCCCAAGACCATCGCTAACCAATCACTACTCAACAAACCCGCTACATAAATACAACGTACGCCATATCATAAACGCCCTGCTAAAACAAATGATAAAGCCTCTGATAGCTGTTGCTCAAAGGCTGTTATATCCACTGGCTCTCCCCGGGATCATGATCAGATGACACCGCTACCGACTCTGCCCTCGATCCAGACGGAGACCCCGGCCCTGACCTGGATTCATTCTCTCGCTCTACCTTCGAGCTCTTCCCTTCCTTCACACCAACCAACCTCTCCAACAGCTCCTCTATTCTCTGCGTACTCTCTTCTAGCGCCTCTAGCCTCGCAGTGATATTGCTCATCTCGTCGCTTTCACTGAGCACTTCCTGGAGCTCCGCCCTCAAACCCGGGAACGGTGCAATGCTATCACGCCTGCTCAGAGGTTTGGGGCCACTTGGCGCCGCACCTCCCGCTGCCGTCGCAGCAGCCGTTGTCGCCACTGCCGTCTGTGCCGCTTGCCTTTTCGCTTCCGAGGCCACTGCATCCATGGAACTATTACCTCTGGAAAACTGTCTGCGAATTAGGTGCCGTGTTAGGTCATCGTCTGTCGTAATCTGGTTGAGGACAGAGTCTGGCGGCGGCATTTCGAATACAGTAGAGATATCGCTGTGGGAAGTGATGCGCCATCTCTCCCACAAATGACGGCCGGATTTCTTGTGGGCTTCGACAAAAGACGCGACTTGCGTCGGCGGGCCTCCTGGTGTGCCGGGCCAGAGTGCTCTACGCTCGGCAACGGCAATGAACAGGAGGAGAGGAAGATTGAGCAGACGAACACTCGCGACGTGGATTTTGTGGAACCACCTGGGCGAGACAAGAAATTTCAGGGGTATAAGAACGAAGATGGCGATCAGGTTAAAAGGTGGTTGATAAGCAAATATCGCATCGCCTTTGACACCCTCAAGCGTTAGGACGGCTCGGCGGAACTGGATCTCAGCCGGTGCGTTGGTCACGATGGTGCCGAATGTGGTTGACAGCATCGAGACGAGGATGGTGAGGAAGAGCGTGTTGCCAAGGAAAGCAAAGGCTACCATCAGAGATGGGCCCAAGATTTTGTGAAATTCGATCTAGTTTCGGTGAGTACATGTTGATTCTAGGAAGTCCAAAATACATACCGAGTGGTGGATTCCCGACCCGTCCAATCCAAACCAGATGTAAATCATCCATTTGCTGATGACACTGGGAATCGTTAGTTACATCTCGGTTGTGACCTGTCTGCAAACTTACAAAGGTGAGTATGTGTCATTTCCAAGCCACGTCAGTGAGAGCAGAAAGCCGACAAAGCACCTTATACATCATGTTAGCGCACAGCAAAACCTCCACGCAGCTTGTCAACGCACCAGATAGCCAGAGCAGTTACGAGTGCAAAATCTGACATCATCGACCGCAAACATAAGAATACAATGTTGTCTGAGAGTAAGTTAAAAGCCAAGCGGGGGACGAGGACCGGTGCTCCCATCGCGAGGACATCAAGAGCCTGCTGAGCAGCCTCGGCGTTCCCAGACTGCCAGCCATAGATTCGGAGAAAGAGATATACCCAGTAGATAAAGGCGAATCCAACGTCGAGAAACGACCAAAGATTCTGAGCATATACGTGCCTAGTAAACTGTTAGTTCGGTACTTTCAAAGCGATACAAGAACCCGGTTTGACGTACCAGCCGTGTTCTAGCAGCGTGGCAAACTGGTCAAGAACCCAACCCATTGCATACACAGTAAAGCAGATCTCGAGCTTACTGAACTGGGTTGGGTCTCGCTCGGCCATGAAGACGACATATAAAGCCAGAAGGATGAAGAACTGCACAATCTCGAGATAGTTCCTCGTACGTGGAACCAGAAGACGGTACTGGTTCAACAACGGTGCTTCTCTAGGATTATACAGCGAGATAGGCCGCTGTTTGTATCTGTCCGCAATCAAGTCCATGTAACTTGATGGTGTATAGATCACCCGGCCATCGTAAATGGCATCAACTCTGATTTGGATCAGTAAATACAATCATGTTGTCGATGGCAGGAGACCACTTACACTTTCTGACAACTGGTACTCGCAAGAAATATCCTGCTCTCACTTAGAATAGCCACTTCCAAGGCAGGCAGTGTTTTATGCCAAGCCGTGCTGGTCTGCACCTCTCTCCTGATCTCTTCGGGCGCGTTCTGAAATGGCTCGAACCCAGCAATTAGAACATGCGCCAACACAAGCAGATTATCTGGCCCGTCGTTGTCCTCGTTAAACCGCCTGAGAATGCGAGTGGCGATCAGCTCACAGAGCATCGCCCGTGTGGAGTTGACATTTTGCCTGTTGCTGAGATGTTTCTGTTCGTTCAGGAATTGGGCTCTGTTGACCAGGAGGCAATATACGATAGAGATATCATCTTGTTCGTACAGTTTATCGACCAACGGGCGGATGACGCTGATGTTGATGCGCACATCCCGTAGTTGTTCCAGGCTGAGATAGTCTTCCACTACTGAAATAATATCGCGTCTGATGCGATGAATGTTGGTATAGACGGGCAAATCCTTATGAGTACTCGTGTTATAGCTAAAGCAGCTAAAGACCTGCTCGTCAGTCCGGTGGGGAAAAGTCGCGCGATGAGGAAGCAGTGGGCGCCGTTCTGGGGGTTCCTGAATCCGAATGTGACCTCCGGTGGATCCGGTACCGGCACCGGTTGTTGCACCCGGCCGCCGCCCGAGGCGGTCCCCCATCGATTTGGTGTCTCTTTGACCGGAGCTGACTGCTATGGGAGTGGTATGGTGTGCCAGAATAGGACCATTCAGCAGCTAGAATGAGGTCGATCTTAGAAATGCCAAGTAAGTTGTTGGTGGGTGGTGGTTAAAGGGAGAAGATATGCAAAGCTCCAGAGCTCAGTTCTCCTTAGGTTGAGAATGGTTCTCTCAGCGTGTTGCACAGTCAGATCTAGAATAGTAAGTGGGATGAAAGAAAAAGCGCTGAGGTCGCGTTGCCTCCGAATGATGTGGTGCCAACCAAAAATCTGCAGTATTGTCACAGGAGCTGAATGTGCCCGAGTCTCAAGAAATCATGGTGGTTACAGAAGCGCATGATATCATCATTTATGAACGCATTTATCAGAGGGGATGATGATCTCTTTAACGATTGACTGCCCTGCTGAAACCCCTGGACGAGCCGAAGCACAGCGGGCCTCCAGCGGCTTATCGAGCTGTGCCCCACGCTGGTTTCAGCTCGAAAGGCACAAAGCAGTGATAAGATAAGCTACCTATGCAGCCGCGCCGTTGGCTTCTCCACGCCAACTCCCAGCGGTTCGGGCCCAGAACAGACACCCCTGTCCACTTTTTTGCAGTGTGGATCACTTCAAACAACGACTTGCAAACAAAAACAGAGGGCATCATCTTCATCTTGATACTCGATTCATCGAAACACCCACGGCAGCCAAATACAACCGCCGATTTGAATTTATTTCGTTTGCTTCGATAAACTTGATACTTAGTTTATACGACTCACATTCGCGATGGACGTTAGCGACGTGACGCCTCAGCTGGAGCAACTGGACGTGGACCTCGACACACTCCAAGAAGTATTACAGCCACTTCTCGGCGATGTTGGTGATGTCTCATCCAAGATGCCACTCCTTGACAAGGCAAAACTTTACGTTTTAGTATGCTACGCGATCGAGTCTCTCATCTTCTGTAAGATCCGGCCCCTCAACTTAGTTGTCACTGTTCACTTACTGACCTCAAACACAGCTTCTTTGCGACTAAACGGAGTGGATGCAAAGCAACACCCCGTATTCACAGAGTTGACCCGCGTCAGGCAGTATTTGGAGAAAATTCAAAAAATCGAGTCACCGCCAGCCGAGCGTGAGAGTGGCGTAAACACCGAGGTGGCGGCTCGCTTTATAAGGAACGATTTGGTATGTTCGGGCTTGCCATCGTAAACTCTGTATTGTCATCGCTAATCAACTTGGCAGGCCGACAACAAGGACATCAAGAACAAGTTGACGGAACTCATTGCAAAGGAGAAAGCGAAAGCCGAAGCTAAAGCAGCAGAGGCTAAGGCGGCTGCTGCTACTGCTGAGAAAAAGCGACCAGCGGAGGATTCGACGGCGGGGGTTCGTTCAGAAGCTGGAGACAAACTTCCCAAAAGACCAAAGCTTGATGGGTCGAAGAAGAAAAAATGAGTGGTGTTGCGCTGCGCTACCATCAGGATACCACCAAGGTCCAAGTGGATAACACACAGGAGATCGCCTCCCACGCTCTCATGGCGGACTGTGAGCAATGTCAGCAAGGTGACACAGCCCCAGTTCGAGTCCTATCGGGATTAATCAGGTCACGAGGCATAGTGAGGCAATTTTCAAAGTCTCACCGTCGCTAAGTTACGCGATACTAGATACCCAGCGGCGACCCGAAGAAACTGGGTCAGCCACATGCTCATCCTAATCCGTCAGGGATGAAGCATTGCACATTTTGCGGCGAAACGGGATAAAATATGGGAATAATAGACATATTTGGAGCCCTACCTAGGTCCAATACCACACCCCTATCTGCACATCTCCATACTGTTCGTGATTGTCACATTGCTTACAAGACCCTAACCCTCGGCTTTCCTTTTACTCCCGCCGCCGTGCAAGGGTCCAGTAAATCCCTTACATTCTATTGGCTTCTAATCCCCAGCGCGGCCTCTGAGTGGCCAATCGCAAAACCCATACCCCGTCCTCGTGGCTGCCGCCCGCGCATCTCTTTTGACTTTATACCGATGCTCCGAACCGCTATTTCTTTCCCGCCGACAAACCCTCAACAAGTTCTCACCACATACACCAACCAAAACATTTTCACTCGTTGAATCACCACTCCCCCCCCTTCCAAAATAAATCAAAATGGCTCGTCAATCCCGCGGTCCCGCTCGCGGCCCCGCTCGCGCTCCTGCCCGCCCTACCGTCCCTACCCGCTCCGCGGGCCCCCCAACACAGCAGCAACAAACCCGGCCAGCAACCACCTATGCCGGCCCCCAGACTGGCGCTCCTAATGCCGCCGCCCCTACCGCTGGCGCCCCTACGTCGCAGAGCCCAGGTCTGATGGCGCAGATGGCTTCCACTGCTGCGTATGTTCCTCTTCTTTGACCTTCTTCCCCTCCTTCCAATCTTCTCACTTGTGATAAGCTGCTGACAAAAATGCACAGCGGTGTCGCTATCGGCTCCTCCGTCGGCCATGTCATCGGCGGTGGTATTTCCTCTCTCTTCGGCGGCGGCTCCTCCGCTGCCGCCGACCCCGTCGACCAGACTGCCCAGCAAAACTCCCAACACAACCAGACCTGGGGCAACAACTGCCAGGGCGCCACCCAGCAGTTCACAAAGTGCATGGACGACAACTCGGGGAATATGCAGATTTGCGGGTGGTATCTCGAGCAACTGAAGGCTTGCCAGCAGGCTGCTTCCCAGTACTGAGGTGCGCAGTTGGGGAGGCGAGACGAATCTCAATTGAGGTGACACTCGTTCGAGAGCTGGATGGGAGGAGAGGGAACCGTTGATATCTCGGAGTTGTCCATCTCACGAGATGACACTTCGAGGTTTCCTTGTACATTACAAATCACAATCAACTCGGCGGCGCAAGTAAGCCCTGTCTGGGAAAATCAAAAACAAAAACTAATACCCCCGAGACTGGCTTTTTGCGCTTATTAATTGAGGTCGAGGTAACAGAAAGAAGCCACTCCTTTGGATTAACGGTTTGACGCTTCAGATCCTCCCTCCTCCCTGAATAACATCAACCAAGAAAATATGTTAGTACAAAAAATATGAAACCTCTACTCTTCATCATCAGGTCTTGGTTCAAAATTCGTCTGCAGATCTGGTTAGTAAAGACATCAGCAGTGATGCTGTGATAATAGAACTTGCCGAATTCCCATTGTAAAACTGCTGCTCATTCCTCCTTCTCAGGCTGTCCACGCCGCCTATACGACGGTCACCCCCCTGTGCACCTTGCCTTTGCTGGCCTCCGCGAGTTGGGCTCTGCTGTCGTGGCGTCTCCTCCCCATCCGAGTCCTGCCCAGCCACCGGGCCTGATGTGCTGAAGAGCGTCGAGAAGAAGCCGCTAATCAAGCCAACGATGAAAAGAATGAAGCCGATGAACCGCTGGAAGATGTTTCCTCGTTCCTCAGCCGGAGCAGTCGGGGACGTCGAGCCACCACTGCTGCGCGAGTAAGCAGACGTATACTTTGGCACAGGCAGCAAGATCAGCGTTGCCGAGGGCGTCAGTTCCAGCTCCTGCAGTGTCTTCTCCTCTTCGTCAACGTCAACCGTCTTGCTTGGCAGCGGCGTGAGCAGGATCTTGAAAACAAACGGCTGCTTGCCGTCCTTGCGGTTGTCAGTGACCCACTGGCGGACGTCCTTCAACGAATCCGTGCTGGAGAACCGGCTGCGAAGAGTAGACCCGTCGAATAACCGGACTTGGATCGCGGCGTGGGAGGACACCCTGTTTGTCCGGGGTAGGACCTGGCTGGCGGGGGCAAAAGGGACGGTGGCAGCCTCGGCGGCGGCCTTTCGTTCTGCTTCGAGGGCTTCTTGGCGGGCTTTTCTCTCGGCTTTGTCGTCTTCGATTTGCTTGAGGATGCGCTGACGTTCTTCGCGGGCTTCCTTTTGTTTCTTTTTGAGCTCTTCAGCGTACTGGTCGTGGGCGGTGGGGGGTTTGGTTGAGTGTTCGTTTGCTTTGCCTTTCTCCTCACGACGGCGTTTGGCTTCCTCCTCCCGGCGCTTTTTGGCTTCGGCTTCGGCTTTCTTCATGCGTTCTATCCTGGCGGCGGTCTGGGCTGCCATGGATTGGGCATGGGATTGCGCGCTGGGTGACGGCGGGGTTGCCTGGCCCGAGCTGCTGGCATTGGACTCTGTAACGGGGGCCATTTGGGAAGCAGTGGCAGGCTGTGAGCTGGTAGCTATAACGGGACTTGCTACTGGGATTATTGAGGAAGCAACAGCTTCAGTCTGGGCCGGTGGGGCTGATGGGGGAGCTTCGTCAGGAGAAAGGGCTTTGCGAAGTCTGTCAAAAAAGAGATCCTTGGGGACGCCAGCGGCAATGTACTCTTTGAGCTGCCCGTTTCTAATGCCATGTCAGTAATGACTCAAGACAAATCTTGGGCTCAACACCCACTTGATAACTACTAGTGTTGGCTTTTTAGGCAAGGGATATAGCTGAGCGAGGAAGCCTTCTTCCTGTGAGCCGGCCACCAAACGAAGCGTCACTGAAGCGGACTGTAGCAATTCCACGATCTGATATGTGTCCTGTCAGTATCTGATATCCCCAAAATGGTCGTCGAGCCAGAACACACCTCATCCTCTTTCAGATACTCATTCTCCCAGGTCTGACTTTCCTCTTGTTCATCTGGCATATAGTTAGCAGCTTGATACCAGATCTAGATCAACACGAATGACTTACCCGTCACAAAGCAAACAACAGACTTTGACTGCTGCAGAGCGGCGGCTATGCCCTCCTGGAGAGAACCCTGAAAGAACGCCATAATCCAACAGGGCGTTTATCTTCTGTAAGCAGGTGTGTTGCTCTGCAGTGTCAACGTGTCGATAAACGAGAGAGGGGTCCGGAGATAACGGATGGGAATGGATACGACGGTGGGACAAACAATTGCACGTATAAAGCGTTCACCACGGGACCTGAAAGATAATCCTGAGCAAGTTTCCCAAAATAATTGATGGCGGGTTCAACTTTAACAAAACAGAAGGAATGGAAATGGCTGGCTCATGTGTTCACATTGTCCACGACAGCGGCAAGCCACAGGTCCAGCTGCCCCTGTAAGATTACCTTGCGCTGCGGGGCTCCCAGCTACCTACTCCAACAGGGCAGCCAATCAGCGTCCTACTACGGGCTCCTGAGCTTCCCCGAATTATGACGCGCGAATCCGTTCCCGTCCCTCAGAACTAAAATCGCCATCTCGACAAACATCCCACTTTCTGAGAATCCCCTCTTGCGAACAAGGGGTACATATCAGCGAAACGATGATGTCGGGAAGGATACTTCCCACCCTCTTACGGTCTATCCAAGGCCAGAGAACACCAATTGGCCGCCAGCCCCTCTCAAAGTGGTCTCAACCCTCAACAACACCACGAAGATTCACCACCTCCCCACCCCGCCGCCATGGTGACCCCCGCCGCCAACCCGCCGACGACCCCGGCTTCCAGTCCATAGTCGACAACCCCCCCGAGCTCGTTCGCTCCGGCAAGCGCCACGGCCCCGGCCTCATCATCCTCGCCATCATCCCCATAACCGCTTTCTTCCTCGGCACTTGGCAAGTCAAGCGCCTGGCCTGGAAGACAGACCTAATAGCCAAATGCGAGGACCGCATCGTCCGGCCCCCTCTACCCTTACCGCCCCGTATCGATTCCACCGCCATCTCCGACTTTGACTTTCGTCGCGTGATTGTGACGGGACACTATCGCCATGACCAAGAGATGCTCATCGGCCCTCGCATGCGCGATGGCGAACAGGGCTACACGGTTGTCACGCCCCTCGAGAGGAAAGATGACCCAGGAGCGACGGTTCTGGTGAACCGGGGGTGGATTTCCAAGAAGCATGCGGATCAGAAGCTGAGACCGGAGGGCTTGCCGACGGGAGAGGTTACAGTGGAGGGGATGTTGAGGGAGCCGTGGAAGAAGAATATGTTCACCCCGGACAACAGACCAGATAAGGGGGAGTTCTACTTCCCGGATGTGAAGCAAATGGCCGAGCTGACGGGAAGTCAACCCGTTTGGGTGGAGCAGACTATGAGTATGTCTTCACGTGGTTTATATTGACGAGGAGCTAGAATGGGTTTTGCTGACTCTGTTATGTGTGTCTGTACAGACCCCGACTTCTTCACTATTTTGGACTATGAAGAAAAGGGCATTCCCCTCGGAAGACCTCCTGAGGTCAACCTGCGCAACAACCATGCGCAGTATATCTTCACCTGGTATGTATTTAAGCAACTCCCGCTTCAAGATGCCGGCGCAGCTGCTTACAGCTGCTTGCTGGCGGCGCGGCCCCGCTCATGTATGCTCCAGTTTCCTGAGCATAATAACTGACAATACCCCTCAGGTATGGCCTTTCCTTGGCCACATCGATAATGTTTTGGTTGGTGGTCAAGAAGCCACCAAAGGATATCACCCGTCGTGTTCGCATGAACAAGAGCTGGTAAAAAATATTCTCACAAAGGCCATCATGACCTACAAGCTCTCAAGTCACCGACTCATCCTCTTCGGCCTCCGGCGCGGCCTCTTCGCCTGTCTTACGGCGTATCTTGGATAGCACTGGAGGTGGCATCCTCAGATCCTGTAACAACTCTCTGGGCAGATAGCGTGAAGCAAGAGCAAAAGGCGTGGTCTGTGAGTTGATATGACGTTGTCTGCAAGCAACATTGTCAGCAAACGAAATGTATAAAAAACCATCAAATACACATTAGATACCCAGTCACATAGATTGTACAACAACCAAAAAAACAAACATACCTTCTCATCAGGGTGATGACATCACTCTCGTTAATGGTGTTCCGCCCAGCATGCTTGGAATACGCCTCCAGATCCTCACCTAACTGCTCAAAGAACCAGTCGGAAGCCTGCATGATGGCGTTCATGGCGTCAGGGGTAATCTTGCCCTTGGCTCCGCTCGTCTTAGCGAAGTTTTGCGCCAGCCGTTTGACTACCGCAGGCGGGAGGGAAGGGTACTGGATGCCATGCTTGGAAATGTTGATACGCTTCTTTCTTGCCGCTGCGGCTGCTCGTAGTTCGGCTCTTTGGGCATGGGTCAGGACTTCGGTCTCTGTTATGTTGCCGGTGTCCATGCGGGTTGTTTCGTTGGCGGCGTTGTCTAGGTCTTCATCTTCCATGTCCGGAAGATTGCCAACGTCTCCGAAGTCATCGGGGCCATCGTCCACACCACCGTCGTAGCTGTCGCTTCTTGCGTCTTCCATTGGCGCGAAATCCTCGTAAACAGGCTCGTCGAGGTCGGCAGGCTGGCGCACCGGTGAAGATTGTACTTCGGGGTTGATTACGAAAGATGTTTGGTCGTCTATGTCGACTGGTACGTGGATGCCAAAATCACTTTCATGGCCAGTCTCTCGGCGTCCAGCATCTGATTCTAATCTGCAAAGTTCGAGTCAGTATCACGGCATATCGTTTTGCATGACTGGGCTATAATCACCTCTCAGGGGACATGATATCTGCCATGGTGAAAGTACCCTCCTCCTCAATAGCGTTGATAGGCGGAAACATGCCGGATTCCCTTCCAAAATCTTCGCTATGCAGCATGTCATTCGTGTTGAAAAAGTCACTCATCCTAGTGCTGTTCATAGACAATCTACCACCAGGCCCTTCGCTATACGCCCTACGCGGCATCTCAACCGACTGCATGGTGAAGTTGTCCTCATTGTCCAACAGTATTGAACGGTGCGGGACGAGGTCGTCGCTACCACTATCATCTTCCCTGTCAATCGGCAACGACAGCCGCGGCCTCTTGGGCAGGTCTGCCTCGTCGTCGTCATCGTAGCTCATGTGCAATGGCCCGAGGGTGGTCTCATGGGAATCGTCATCGGAGCGGCTGGTATTTGGAGTGTCGCCAGGCGAGGAGGAGGACGTTACTATCGGCTCCGTCTTCTTGGCGAGAACTCTTCCCAGGCCAAGGAGAAGGTCCCGCGGTGAGTCTCGAGCTTCGCGCACTGATTTCCGGCGGGCGCGGTGTGGGGTGAAGATGGCTGCCCGGCGGGAATCAATAGTTCGAAAGGCGGCACGGGCATGAGGGGTCGCGGTTGGGGGAGCAATCTTCCTTCCAGAGGCAGAGAGACCTAGGGGACGCCGTTGGCTTCCGGGCGTTTGGATCAGGGAGCGGCGAAAGTTGGATATGGGGTCTGCGGACGCAGCCCTTGGTGTTGCGTCCAGCGGACGACTTTCACGGGCCATGGCAAATTTGTCGAACTGAAACTCAAGCTAGAGTAATTGAGGATGGTGTCGTAAATTCCCCCAGTATAACCATGTATTGACATCTCGTTTCGGCGCTGTGCGTCTAGCCCATCTGCTCAATTACATGGTCGACGCGTGTGGTTGTTCAAGCTGTTCCTGGGTGACGCGACGAACTTCCAAAAATACCCCACAAGCTTGGTGTGGAGTGACGATAGGCGATAGATAAGCATTAATGGATCCGCTTTCAACAACCAACTCCATGCCAAGCTTTACCCCACGCAACATTCACGCAAGTCAACATCCAACAGTCAGAGCCTATTCCAGATGGATGAGGCTCGTTGAATTTTGTTCCTTGTTCTGATGACTTAAATGACTCGTCCGTTGACATGGTCCCTACCGGTCGCCGTGTGACGTTAGCTAGCTGCGGCCCGCGTTTGGTAAGGCGCTTTCAATTCCAAAAGAGGAAGATATCTATCTGTTGGTCAGCGAGACTGAGTATCAGCGAAAGAGCGGCCACCTGGGCTGTTTTGCACACTGATGGCCCTGACAGAGGCCCATCGGGTTTCCCGCCTGACGGGCACGGCGCGGACAAAATAATAGGCACCGCAAGCAAGGATTACACATCCATTACAGCGAAAAAGACCTATTAACGATCTTTGAAGGGTTCTTACTATCTTTTATTCTTTAATGCCTGTTGACTATCTTCCAGCGCCGGATCCTCGGTCCCGGACATGACAGGTTAGCTGCTGGGTGATGGGAGAGGGCCGTCGCAGAAACGATCATAACCAGACGAATCAGGAGAGCAGTGTTTCCGCCATGGCCAGACGCTTGGCCCTCCTCTCTTTCCAGGACGAGTTTAAGCCTTCGTCGGTTATCCAAAGCCTCCGTTACAGACGTGCGTCAAGATGCGCCAGTGCCTGAAGTCCTGATCCCGGCTCGTCCTGTTATTCACCCGCAGTGCTCGCGCCATCACTGGGAAAATGGTCCAACTCCATCAACACGTGGATGCCCGTTGACGTCGCTTCGGCAGAACCTCTTGGGACATAGAAAACTGCCAAACTCTGTCGATCAGTTGACGACAGACCCGCCATCTCGGTCCATGGCCGTTGAAACTTTGAAGTGTCCTCCAAAGAGTAAAGAGTGGTATACAGTGCGCAAAATCTACATCGTCTGATGGATATATATTGATACGATGGCTTCCACTATCACACCCCACTCTCGTGTATCCTCAGCTGCATACGAGCGCGGGAACCAAGCGCAGAGCAGTTTAAATCCGATGGTGTACTCTACGCTGTGGAAAAACTACCATGCTGTCCTAACACCAATACGACGGCTATGTATTCTTGTATCATGACGGCGGCCGGGAGATCATAGGCCGGGCAGGTTCGAGGACGGTCACCGTGCCGCTCGAGACGGATCGCTGCGTAGTGCAACGTCCTGGTGGCCGAGGCCTGGTGAGAGCTGCCTTCCCGTTTGGTCGCTTACCTTACACTGACTTCACAGTGACCTTGATATCTCAGGCTGTGGAATAAAACCAGCCGCGTTGGGCCGCTTCCTGGCGTTTGGCTCTTGAAAAACGAACTCCGGTTGATTTCCTCATCATCCACCATTGAAGCAAATATAATTCCCGCCAAGGCACCGCAAGCTTGCACGGCCCGCAAGGACGCATCGCCAGACGTTTCGAAGCGTTGAAAACCGCTGCACGGATAGCCTCCTACCTTGACTACCTTACACCGAACTGCGACACAGTGCGTATTACTCACCACTCCTCACCTTAGGAGCATCGCTATACCTGGAGAACAGCTATCCGATAAGGTAAAAGCTCCTGAGCCATTACCCAACCACGGCAGCACAGGTATGTCGTCCTCTAACCTATCCCATCACCTACACCATGTACAGCAGAGACGGGGATGCGGTCGGCACACTTCTCGCCTTGGAGGCGAATCGCGTGTCGGAACGGAGTCGTGCTCGGTCCTGTGATCGTCACACCGGCCTTGGAGCTTGCCCCTCACACGCCTCGCCTGGTGAAGCGGTTGACGCCGAAAGTGTCAGAGGAAAAAACTCCTTCTCCTGGCGGCCAGTGCCAGGCCCCATTCCCAGTGGAAGCTCGACCCGCCCAAACAGGACATGTGCCGCCAAGACGATGGTACGCCGGGGCGACGGTGGAGCCGTGTTCTGCAGGTTGAGCCAGCCAGTCAAACAACAGCGCAGGGGGGGAAGCTGTTCTGTTGTAGCGGACAGTACCTTGCCGAAGGGCTCCCACACAGTGCCGCTGGCTCTTTATCTCGACTCGTCTGTCCTTGGACCACCAGCGTCCCAACGTCCCAACTCCCCCCATTGCGCGCCCCCGAATTCGAATCCCACACCTCCTTTCCCGGCACCAAACCGTTCCGGCCCTGTGTCAAAACCTTTTCTGATTTCTCTAGGTGCCGTTTCTGTTTACCGCAATCGAGAATCACGCATCCATAACCGTGATCCGTGATCCGAACTACCACGTCCAAACACACCTATACCTGCCAACCCATCCAGCAGCAGGGCAATTCTTGTCGCCCTTTTGCTCCGCTTCGTTGCTCGCTGCAACCCTGCTCCCGCATCCTTCCGCCGCCCCTCGAATTCGATTGCACCCCCCCCGAGTGCATTACCGCATCACCTTCGAGGCCTAATATCGTCGACGTTTTTTTCTTGTTTTCAGCCTTTCACCGGCGACGCTAATCTACAAGAGAGTCCAAGTATCTCTCAACCATGGCCACTCCTCCCGTTCAGTCGATCAAGGTTCGTCAACGTCTGCACCCGGCACCGACACCGCCAGTTCCAGTCCCAGCCTCCTATCCGCGTCATGAAGCTTCGCATCGAGGAAAACACCAAGCTAATCGTTTTTGTTTCCATTGCGTATAGTGCGTCGTCACAGGTGATGGTGCCGTCGGCAAGGTAAGGATTCCCGTTATTCAAAATACCCTTGGCTCTCCTGACCTTGGCTGACCTGCGTGGGGCAGACGTGTCTGCTCATCTCCTACACAACGAATGCTTTCCCCGGCGAATACATTCCCACAGTATTCGATAACTACTCGGCGAGCGTAACTGTCGATGGAAGGCCCATCAGCTTGGGGTTGTGGGATACGGCCGGTCAAGAAGATTACGACAGACTGCGGCCGCTGTCGTACCCCCAGACCGATGTTTTCCTCATCTGCTTCTCCCTCGTCAGCCCTCCTTCGTTCGACAACGTAAAGGCCAAGGTATGATTCCTGTCTGCAAAACGTTCCCATTGTGGGCGCATATACTGACGCGTTCTGTAGTGGTGGCCCGAGATCGGACATCACGCTCCCAATATTCCCATTGTGTTGGTGGGCACCAAGTTGGACGCCAGAGATGACCCTAATACGCTCAAGCAACTGGCCGACAAAAGGTGGTCGCCCATCACCTACCCCATGGGACTGGCCCTTGCCAAGGAGATCGGAGCGTACAAGTACGCCGAGTGCTCTGCGCTGACACAAATGGGTCTCAAGACCGTCTTCGACTACGCCATCAGGTGAGCCTCTTGCTTTCAACCCAGCCTCTCTCGGCTCAGTACAACAGAGACTAACTCAAGCACCACAGGGCCGTCATCGAACCCAAGGCCGCCCCTCAGACAAAGAAGAACCGGGGCTCCAAGTGCACGCTCCTCTAATAGTCTTGATTTTTCGTCTCCAATTCGAGAAAAAGCAACAGGAAGCGCTTCTTACCGATCGCTACGACGACGAACGATTTTTTTCCGTAATGCAAAGTTTACATCAAACACACCCCATCTATACCCGACGACATATGCCTGCGCCTGCTATTTGGCTTCAAACCTCGATAGGTACAGCCCCAGTAACAACCTCCTTCATATATTCCCGTCCGGGGTTTTCTTGCGTGTTGGATTGGAATGACGTTTAGTTCGGGGGTGCGCCGTACTCATGGTATGGGTTACCCTGCAAGTTTCAAAGCTTGACAAGCCACGAAGGAGTTGAAGAGCAGGGACATTTCTACACGTTATCCCTGTTATCGCCAGCCCATCGTTATGATTGTCTAGTTTTGAGACCTGCGTGGCGCATTTGAGGGCGTCTTGACTTCTTCAAGACACGGATTCTCATGCTCCTGCCGAACTTGGAGCCGTTCTTCCTGACTCAACACGTACGGGATGCCCTGCCCAACCGTCAATAATGTAGGGGTCGTTTATAGGGCTGTTTTTGTTGTTTCACATTTCTTTTTCTTTGTTATTTCCCTGTAGATAGCTGGGTCGGGAGGGAGGGAGGAGGAAGGGGGTGGGGGTTCGTAGTTGGGAGTTTGAAGTGAGAGGGAGGGGAGAATATGATGAACGTGCCAAAGAAGAATCATTTGACGTCTTGCCTTGTTGATGAGAACAATGATGTTTTTGGCACCCAATGCCTACTGTCTTTTTCTATCTTGAGGTGATATCTCAGAGCCACAAACCTCTTCATCGCAGCTTAGCCTTCCGAGTTTTTGCGATGTGATTCAACTTTGCAGTTTACATTAAATTAGAATCTTCTCTCTTATTTCTGGTTTCCTATGCTCTTCTGTATCTATGGTTTCTGCGCAAACCAGAGCAAAAAGGGGGGGTATCGTATCGTAAGCGCTCAAACTTTGGCCGAACCCTTTCTAACCAAACAACCCACTATTACCACACAACCACATTACATCTAGAAAAAGAAAGAAGATCTCTTTTGTTTGTGAAGATCCGGATCCATTCCATATCCGAACTTTTCCTTGTTTTGCCTCTGCCGAAAAAAAAATCTCATTTTTGCTCGCTTTCCCCCCCCCTTCCCACCACGCAGCTTCTTCTCAGGGGGGGTGTTTCTACCATTTCTTCTGGTTCCTCCCACCACCGCCACCGCCGCCTCTACCGCCACCACCCCTCCCACCGCGTCCTCTACCGCCACCACGACCTCTGCCGCCGCCACCGCGACCACTACCGACACCTCGTCTGCCCCGGCCACTACCACCGCCGCCATTGTTGTAGCCAAAGTTACCCTGCTCCTCATTCTCATCGAATTCCGCCCCGACCATGCCCCGTCTGGAAGGGTGGATGTCGTTCTGGTCGTCCTCCTGAGGCTCCTCCTTCTTGTTGTTGTCGTCACCGCCGCCTTCAGCCTTGGCCTTTTCCTTTTCGGCCTTGGCGGCTTCTTCCTTCTTCATCCTGTTGGACCGCTCCTCGTTGAGCTTGGCGTTCTTCTCCTTGATCTTGTCCAGGCGTTGAGGGGTTTTGCCTCCGCCGCCGGCACTACACAGATTATCATCAACCCGTTAGTATCAATGTTTCCACCGAGGGGTTTGGGGGGTTAGTGGTAGTAGTAGGCTTACGTCAACTCGACATTGATCTTCCTCCCCTCGAATTCCGTGTGGTGGAACTTTTCGAGGCACGTCTTCATCCGGTCGAAGCGGCTGAACTCGACAAAGGCGATGCCGCGGGACTTGGCCGGGTTGTCGCGCTCGGTGAGGAGGCGGACCGAGGTGGGCTGGAGGGCCGAGAAGTGCGCCGTGACGGACTCGGTGGTGGCCGTGTAGGGGAGGTTGCCTATGAAGCAGATGAAGCGGCCCTTGCCCTGCTGGGCCTTGTCCTCCTCCATTTCTTCCTCCTGTGTCTTTGGTTTCTGGGCGTCGGGGTGGGAAGGGGGGAGCTGGACTGTCTCTTCGGCGCCGTCTTCGGTGGACTTTGACTTTTTGTCCTTCTTGGACTTCTTGTCGGACTTGTCCTTCTTTTCCTTCTTGGACTTCTTCTCCTTCTTGTCGGAGGTCTCAGCCGGAGCGGGGGCATCGGCCATCTCCTCATCGGCAACGGCTGGCTCCTCCTCGACGGTGTCGGCGGATTTGGATTTCTTCTCCTTCTTGTCCTTCTTTTCCTTCTTCTCCTTCTTGTCCTTCTTGTCCTTCTTGGGTTTCTTCTCTGACGACTCAGACTTGGTCACCTCGCTCTTGCCGCTCTCGTCGACCTTGCTCTTCTTCAGGACCTCGACATTGTCCTGTTGCGCCGCGACATCGTCCTCGTCGGAGCGGGAGCGCTTCTTAGATGAGCCCGACTTGCCCATTTTTGTTTGTCTGCTTTTTTTTGCGTGTTGGT
The DNA here is from genome assembly GCA_033296885.1 of Triangularia verruculosa. Classification (NCBI taxonomy): domain Eukaryota; kingdom Fungi; phylum Ascomycota; class Sordariomycetes; order Sordariales; family Podosporaceae; genus Triangularia; species Triangularia verruculosa. The sequence continues at coordinate 64,727 of MU863928.1, read as the reverse complement.
AGCTTAATGAGTTCAATTGAGCAATGCTGAAAAGCGCGATCCAAAAAGGTTGATGGATTGCGACAAGGCAAGAGGTGAGAGTAGTGGTGGACAACCTTTCAACAAGCAAGTCAGGGAAAAAAGTTTACTGGGCGCAAAGTCGCAAGACGGCTTGAGCCTGCGAAAAGATAATTCTGCCATGTGAGTTTGTTGCGACCAAAGGCGGTGAAGCAGAATTTTGGTGGAGCTGGTGAAGGTGAAGAGCTTATCGATAATACGGAAAGTGGGGGGGGTCGGGAACTTGGAAGCTGCAGGCGCGCGCGAAAACAGAGGCGAAGCTGCGAACTGCGACCTGTTCGGCGGCCACCTCTTGGGGGTTGAGAGCAAAACTCCACAATCAAGTTACACAGTATGATTGATACGGTGGAATATGCTGAACATGGGAAACCTGTCTCTCCGATCCCTTCAAGCCAGGCAGCCTTCTGTCCTATGTTGACCTTTTCGGGCTGTGTGGATTAGTACTGAAAACTCAAAATGGATATCTTGACTTACACGCACACCCCTTCAGCGGCCATCTCCACACAGTCCGAGAGACACATCACCGGCCTCACAACTCCCGTACAATAAGCTGCAGATGCAAGGCAGATCTCGGGAGATCTCCCTTCGGGACCCATCCGCACCACCTTCGTTTTCGTTGCATCAGAAGCACATTAGCTCCTAACCTTGACGACTTTATTCCACAGCACACACGGTACGAGAAACACACGAGGAAGGACTGGTTCAGTCACATTCAAAGATCTTTCATAGATTCCTATCCGTACCGTATCTCTCCTCTCCTTCATCAGCAATTTTAGTCGGGGAAAAAAGGAATGTGGGTATTTTTGATAATCAAGAAAACGAAGTAGAAGAGGCCCTTCCCAAAAACAGGTGTAAATGAAAAGGTGAAAACACAAACATGACCATAACCAAACTGAAGAAAAGGAAGAAGAAGAAAAAGCCCTCTTCGAGATCAAAGGAGTGTCGGCGTGTTGCCAGCTCGGTCAAGTCCCCCAAACGCCAATCCAAGTGCTGGACTACATGTGTCCAATTTTCTCACTGCTCACGTCACCCCCTCGTACATATCTTACTTTGTCGTTCATTCTTTAAACCTCCTCCGCGGGCTTGGTGGTGGTGATTTCCGCATCCTGGTAAGGCGGGGGAGTATCCACCTCCTCTTCGGCAGCCAAAAGACCGGACTTCTCCTCGGCAGCAACGGCCTCCTTGTGAGAAGCCTTGTGGAGAGAGTGGCGCCTGGAGTGTCTGCGGGCGTGGCTAGGCTTGCGGAAGAAGAAGCGCCACAAGGCAACGATAACGGTGCCGACCGCCATGCCGATCAAGCTAACGGCGACACCGGCAACGATGCCGATGAGGACCGGAAGCAAGATATGCGAGGTAATGTTCTTGAAAAGCTTACCCCAGCTGTGCTCGCGCATGGTCATGTGGCCAGGACGAGGCTCGCTGTGACCGTGGTGGCCACCTTGATGATGCTCGCCGTGGGGTCCTCCGTGGTGGAAAGCAGGTCTCCTGCCCATACCTTCCTTACCACCGTGGCAGCCAGGGAGTCTCATCTTGCGAAGCTGCTCCATCTTCGCATGTGCGGCAGCCATAAGCTGGCAGATCGTGGTGGTGCACTCCTCTTCGGGGGCCTCCACCAGCTTCTGGGGAGTGTCCTTTTCAATAGTGGAAATTACAAGGTTGCCGACGGAATCTTTAACCAGGTTGATCTTGAGCTTGGGAATGCCATCCAAGAATGAATACCCCACCTCAATAATCTGAAGCTCGACCTCAATGAGTTCGAACTTGTCATCACTGCCCTTTTGGACTGGCGACACATGCAAACCGAAGCCAAGTCGCTGGGGCTGTGGTTTCGGTCGTCGGTGGTGCTTGCCCCTGCGATGCCCGTCTTCTTCTCCACCATGATGGTCGTGTCTCTGTTCTACCTCATCCAGCACCTGGGGAGCAATCAAGCTGCTAGAGAATGGGTCGGCAAAAGGGTACAATTCAAAGTCGTTCACCAACAGACGACTGCCTTCTGGCCGGCGCTCGACGGCAAATAGGAGCTCCAGGTGGTTCGGGCGGTCGGTCTTGACCTGAATGTTTTGCCCGAATCGGGTCTTGATGTTGAGGGGGCATCCAGGGCATTCAAGGTCAACGGCCTGGACCTCTGCGATCTTGGGCTTCGTGAACAATTCAAGCTCCTGGACAAGTCTGATGTCGGATTCGCTGAGCTCGGGAGGGATGAGGAATGCTTGAGCAGCTGGAGCCAAAAGGCCAGCCGCTGCAAGTGAGAGCGACTTCATGAGCATGATTGCTGTTGGCGAAACGGTGTGGTAAGAGAGGCGCGTAGGATTGTTTGGTTAGTGAGGGTTATCGCTAATCGTCCAGCGGCGGGAAATCGACAGGCACTGCGTCGCGGTTTTGTTGATTTGGGGGTGTTCTCAGGTTTGAGCAATGACAGAATATAAAAACGCAGATAAAACGATGGTGATTTGTTGGCTAGTTGGTTGGGTATCGATGGGAATTGCGAACCAGTCGACTTTGTGTTGTGCGTGTTTGTGTGTTGGGAGGGAAAAGGTCGTAGGTGTGGTGTGTGTGAGCTGTGTGTTATGGTGGCCAGTGTCATCAGTGGCCTGCTGGCGACCCTTTTGTTAATAATGGAATGGTATCGTTAGAGACCGGGCCTGCCGGAGCCAAACATTGTCCTGGGTGGCGTCCGCAAATGATGGCCCCCCTAGCCAAGAAGGGAAAGAGAGCGGAGGTGCTTGGCGCCAATCGACGTAATAGGAGCCTCAGGCATTCCAGTTTTGCTCCACAAGTTTCCTGTTTCGACGCTCTTGAAGGTCAACTTGGTGCTGCTCTGGAAGCTTCTCGATTGTTTGAGCAGTTTCATCACTTGCATCACATGATAACCACTTCCTGTTCTCTTTCCCCGCCAAATTCATGCCATCTCTCACCATTCTCTTCATCACTTCCTTGCTGCTGTTTTCTCCCTCAAGTCAATCCCCCCCGCACCTAATGTGAAGCACCGACCGGCAGACCGACCGGACCTTCCGCAACCAGCCAGGGCCAGCCCGGTTACACCATATTTACACCACAAATACAGCAGCTCTTCCTGGGAAAAGAGGCAGGCCGGGAGCAGGTTCCTTAAGCGATCGTGTATATCACCAACCTCTTATATTCAAATCTCGCTGCTCATCAGCACGTCTTCATTGTATCTCGTCCCTCTCCAAAAACTTGGGTGATCCCACATGCCCAAGCCTTCCCCCAGACTTTTCGTTCCCCAACCCCACCCCCATGGAAGAAAAGAAGGGCACATCCTAGAAACCAGTCTCCACATGGATTTCTTCCCCCTCTCCACCGTCAACTTCCCATCGTCGTTCATCGGGGTTTCTTTGAATTGCGCAGTCCGTCCCATAAACTCTGTGCCGATTGTTCCGTGATAACAGCAGTTTCTGCGAACCCTATACCTATGAAAAGCACATCTCGTGAGAAGAGGACACCTTGATCCTCGCAGTTGGACACGGTTAAAAGCCCCTCTCCTCAATGCCTATAAACCCTTCCCTCGCTTGCACCATACATACATACAATTCTTGGCGTAAGGGTCTCGCTTAAAAAGAACTCGCCTGCGTCATTTCGTCCCAATCGGGACAGGGAGGGCTTCCTGATTGGGTGTCCATCAAGGTTCATTCCATGAGATTGATCTGCTGCCGTTGATGAGATGATAAACAAAGAGAGAGGGAGAAAAGGGGGCTTCTAAGAGTACCTTAATCAACATTGATTCTCAATTCAGCATTCAACACAAGCCGCCAGAGCAAGCAAGTGGTAATCCCCATATCTACACAGATCCTCCTCCCTAGGTAGACATCTCGCCTATTTCCACCAATTCTTGCAACTCCAACTCCATACCTATCTCCCAAAAAACGCCATCGACAAAAACTCCCCAAATAGCAAGGCGCAGCAGCATAAAAGGAACGGCTGTGAGGCTTTGTAGTAACGCCTCTCTCTCCCTCATGGTGCTCTTGTTGGTATTGTACAGTATCTTTTTTGTCTTCTTCAAAACTCCATCCCCCCCTTGATTCTCTCTTCCACACAAAATTAAGGTCCCATGCCTTACTCACCCACGTAAATAGGACGAAGAAAAAAAAGATCTCGCTCCTAGCATTATAGTATAGAAAATCAAAAAAAAAAAAAAACCGCTCTTTTTCTACCCATCCTCATGCAGGCCCCCCAACCACCCCCCTCCCAAGATCGACCCTCCCATCCACCAAATCAACACTCATCCCCTCCCCAACCGTCACATTCCTCGCCTCCTCTACCCCCACCACCGGCGTCACCCTCGAAAACAGTTTCTGCAATTGTATCTGCGCCTGCTCCGCACTCCGCAAGTTGTTCTCCTGCAGCACGTACAGCACCGCCACCCTGGCAAAATCCAGCACCTCCTCTGTCACTTTAAACCCTGGCGTTGGCGTCGGCACCGTCGTCTGTCCGGATGACAGCGGGATCGTGGTTGTGACTGTTCTCGTGACGGTCGGGGTGATGGTCGTGGTAGGGCGGACGGAGATGGTGGCGCCAAATCCGAGGGTGCCTGTCCCGGTGATGACGGTTCGAATGGTGCTACCGCCTTGACCATTGTTGTTGGTGGGAGTTGGGAGCGGGTTCGCAGCGTCGATGGTGATGGTGGTGAACTGCCCTGCCATTATCGTGATGGTCGTCCAGTACACTCCGTCAATGACCACCGCGTTGGCATTGACGGCGTTGACCTGCGCCAAAGCGGCACCTTGACGGACCGCGCTGCCGTCAAAAATTACCAGCGCGTTGGTTGCCGTGCAAGACATATTCGCTGCGTTGAGCTTGGCGATGACTTGCTCGCCATTTAGTGGGATCGAAAAGTTGGTTTGGGCTTGTTGGATTAGTCGTGGGATCGCATCACCAACGGTGACATTAGACATGTTTTCTAAGTTGGAAAGGGAGAAAGTGGTGCAGCCTGGAGAAGGGGCCGTGGTGCAGTCGAATCCTGTGAAGCCGCCGGTGCAGATACAGGAACAAACACCATCGTTGACGACGTTGGTGCCGCCATTAGCGCATATTAATTGTTGTTGGCATTGTTGCAGCGCCGCTTGGGGGTCGTTATTGTTGTTTTGTCTGCGAAGGACAAGGAATTCTAACGGAATGATTATGGCGGCGGCTATGATAACGAGGATCACGAACATCACTACAATAAAACCCCAGAGAGGAAGGCCGCAGCATCGACGGTTTTTTTTCTTGCTTGCCTTATCAGGATCGCTGTCGGCAGCATTGGCTTCCCGAGATGAATCACTGGAGCGCATGTTCATGGGTAGTGGCCATGACTGGACATGGTCCCGTATGCTGTTGCGGATGCTACGCCGGCTGCTGCTTGCTCCTGGCTGGGCGGGAGGCGGAAAGGCTGCGAGCATATCTGAGAGGCCGGATTGGTGCTTCTCGGCACGGACTTCATGGCAGCGTTAGTTTCGGTTCTCTTTTTTTTCAAATATCAAGCCAGGAGACGCCCTCACCTCCATATCCCTCCGACCCCGAATAGTCCAGGTCGTCGAATCGGCTCGCTGGCCTCTTGCCCTTTTCTAAGCTCGCAGCAAGCTTGGTGGCACGTCTGATGAGCTCAGGCAGGCTCGTCAAGCTCCCTCTCGCCTCGGCTTTTCGCACGGCATCCATATCTAAACGTGGCGGTCTTCGAATTGCTGAAAGTCGGCTGTATTGTCGTGGCTCCAACGTCTCCTGTGGTGATGGTGTCTTCTCTTCTCGCTGTGACTCGTTGGACGGATCATCTGCACTTGCCGAGGACAAGGCATTGATCACAGAGTCCCGAGTGACTGCCGAACCGATGGGCAACCTCGCTGAAGCCGGAATCGTGCTGGAAGAGCTTGAATAATCCACGTAGCCTGTCCCTTGCCCAAATGGGCCAGTCTGCAATGGTTTTGGGCCCGGTCTCCGATCTTGCTCCCCCTCATCCAGCCCACGAGCCACTGCTGTTCCTACAAGGGTAGGCTTCGCTTTCTTTCCGATACTGGCGTTTCGTACTAACCGACTCTCTTCCTCATCACCATACGAACCGGTTTCCTCCAAAAGGGCGTCGTCGTAAATGGCTTCTGGGTACTGGGGGCTGGGTCCGGGCGATGGTGTACCCCAGCTCTCTGGCATCGCAGCGCTCGAGGCAAATGATGTATGTGATCGAGAGCGAGGGCTCTCTTCCGGAATAGGTGAAACATAGGATACGTTGGAGTAGAATGACGAAACACCACGTCGTGCCGAGGGAGGCGGTCCGAGGTTGACGCTTCGTCGCGGTGGTCCTGGTGGAATCTGTGCTGGGATTGGGAAGTCAGGTATCGAGCCGACAGACGACTGTGTCGATGCTCGAGAGACTGAGGACGGCGTTTCCGGCACGGGTAGCAGCTCCTGACCCGATGGTTCCCTGGTAGACCGTGGCCGATACTGAAATACTGGGGTGTAATCCTGCACCTTGGAACCGTCCAATATCGAGGGCACTCGGCTCGGACGCGGGGGTCGTTGCGGCGGCTGCGACTTGCCCGGAGGGGGGCGGTACGGTTCGCCGTCAACACTCGGAGCAGCTATAATAGGACCACTTGCAAGGGGCCATTGTGGAACCGGTGTTGGGCGAGAGATGGCCACCCCAATCTGTCCATCCTTCGTCTGTAGTCCTGGCGGCGCTTGTGGCCTGGAAGGTCTTGCATTTTGTGGCTCCCTCTCAACCGATCCTCCTCGCCTTGACCTCGGTGGTGACCTATCCTCCCTCGGTAGCCCAGCAGCAGCACGTTCCCTCGCCCTCGCAATTGATCCAGCTGGTGGTGATCGGTCCATACCTCTCCCATCTTGTGTATTCATTTAGTTGAAAGCCCGTTTTGCACCTCGGCTCATCCAGTCCGGCTGTTCGTTCCCTTCCCTCCTTCCTTCTGCAAGCTTTTTCGAATCCTTCTCCAGCCCCTGGCTCGATGCCCCAAGCATAGACGGCTGTTGTTAGATTTCGGCAAGAGTTTGCTGATGTTTGCTGTACAAGTGAGTGGCACGAGTGACCGCTAATAGTAAATAGTAAAATGTGTCTGTCTCAACCTGCGGACCTCATAAACACCTAGGTATCGCAAACGACGGGTGCCCCAGTTCGAAAATCCCAGAGTCGTGGAACCGGACGCGTGTGTATCCGCGACAAACGAGTGCAATCTATGCCAGCGTAGGAGAATAGAAAAAAGATTGGACCGAACCCAGCGTGCACCGTCACACGAACCAGGTCCAACAAACAAGAAAATGAGAGAATTAATTTGAGCAAGCCAGTGGTCTTCGATCTCGCGAAGCCAGAAGAAGCCGACGAAGCAGTCCTAGACGCCAGAAAAAAAGAATGGTCAGCCCAGACAGCCTGGTGGGCAAAGCGGGATAGACAGGAGGGGAGGAGGAAACGAGGGTGTTCGGGGGCTGGTAGTGTAACAATAGATCGATGGCATTCACCCATTTGCCCATATTTGCCTGTTCAGGGGGACCCGAGCTACTTCCTCCTGGAAAGCCAAGCGAGGGAGGAACCCCTAGGGGAACTGTGACGGGACGAGGTATCACGTACCTTTGTGTTTCGACGTCTTGAGGAAGACACCCCTGTCAACTCACGCTGCGTGATACTGCACCTTGTGTCGCAGATAGAACCGTCCACCTTGCCAATCCGGCAAATCAGGTCCAGTGTCGTACAAGTTGCACGCTGTGCTGTCGCGCAAGTTGCCGAAGAAAGGGACGGGTAACGGCGACGGTGACGAGCTTCGAGTGCTCTTCTCTTTTTTTTTTTTTTTTCTCAGGGGAATCTGGAAAGCTGCACCAGAGCGGCGTGGGCGTCGGTACTGGGGTCAGGATGAAATTGTGCACGTACGACCGAGACGGGGGAGTTGCCGTTTCAGATGTGCGGGACAGTGATAGAGGGCACTTTGCAGCGACGCCCAGCCCCCAGCAAGTGAAGCAGTGAAATGGGTGTCTGAGAGATGAAGATCAAGAGAAAATCAAGCGTTGCCTGCAGGCCTTCGCAGAACCAGGCGATGGCTAATGTAGTGTTTAGGGACGGTGCCGTGCAAGACGCGCAGCGCGCAGTAGTTGTGAGTAATGATCAGTGATCGGTGATCTGAGAGATCCGCCGGAGCACTCTCTTCTGGATATCCCGCCGAGAAGTTTGCCAGCCCGGTGCGATGGTAAATGGTTCCAGACCACCGACAGGAACCAACAGGAAGGTGAGCGGCAATGCCCGTCAGAGCCACGCGGCGAACGAACGACGGGAGATTCAAAAGAACGACAAGAGTTTGGATGAAAACACCAAAGGAAAACATGAAAACACGTCGCTGAGCACCCATGGGGTTGTGATCGGGGTCAGAGGGCAGCGTGGCTCCGAGGGGACGGACACGGGGCAGGAGCACGCAAGACACAGGGGCCAGGAACAGGCAGAGGCCCGGGCTTTGACATTCTGCCCACAGCCCTGCAGGCTTCGGGGTGCCATCGTCCGTCGACAGTGTTACATAAAGGTCGGTTTTACCTGGAAAATACGAGCTTGTCATACGACGGTGACGACGGTGACGACAGAAGCAGGACGGTGGAAGAGACTCTTGAGGACAACCTTGATATCGCAGCTTCGATTAAGACAGGTGGAAATACCAGCCTATAGAATGCCTCTGCGGCGCAAAAGCTCATGCATGACATCTGCGCTACAGACCAGAAGCCGACCATGCCGTGCCGTGGAAGCGCACCTCCATTGCCGCCCCGAACAGCAGCAGGAGATCCCGGCGAGAGCTAAAGCGCAGCACCTCTTCTTCCAGCCATATTCCAGCTTGCCATGTCAAAAAAGAAAAGAGTCCAGTCACCATGGCTTTTTGATCGTTTTCTAGGATGATAATTGCAGGGGTGCTTTCTCTCCACACTGGAGCAGATAAGGGGGTGGAGTCGAGCTTAAATCTTAAACACTAGCGCCATCGCCCATGTCGTCTTGGTCCGAGCGGACGATCATCTTTTTCGGGCAGCTCACTTCATCGTTAACTTGCACTTTGAGAAGTCCAAAAATTCAACGGATTCACGCGCCTACAAATAGCCGATAGCTCGATTACTAGATGCCGAAGAAGACATGTCCTAATGCCGCCGGCCATCATGATAGCGTAGTGACCTGATGGATGGCGCGCTCTACCCGTGGCCTGATGTCGGGCTTTAAACTCCACGATTTCCCGGGCCGGATCCGAGACCACCGGCATGGTGCTGTCACAACCTAATGCTTGTCTCTATAACTGAAAGTACTAACCTCGACAGTATCATCGCCAATGTCACGAGAGTCTTGCAACATCAGACGACGGAGAATTCGGACCAACACACGGGCTCCGATTTGCTGATCTTGTGGATGTTGTCCGGGGAAATGCTCGTCACACTTTTCCCCAAAGCCGGATCCGTTGCTGATTGGTGGCAGCCTCGACTCTTGCAGATTAGATGAACAAATCGCATCTCAGACCTCAATTCGCATTACCGTGTTGCCGCTGTTCTTGTGCTCCACGAGCGATCAACCACGGCCCATCCTCAAGACACCCAAAACGTCCTCTTCCTATCATGACGACCTACTTGTTTCCGACTTTTGTGATGGACCACCCAGTCAGATTTCCTCATACAACATCCGCCTCTTATCCGCGTTTCAAGTGACGTCGCGACACATGGCCCAAGACAGAGGCTTATGCCGTCACGACAGTCTGACTAATCTATGGCTCCCATCCCAGCTTCTCACAAAGAGACGGGCATCCGCCTTTCGTATGAAACTCCAAGAAAATCACAACTGAGCAATTGCGCTCTCTGAAACACGTTGCGCTGCTGCGGAAGAGGGCATCGTGAATTACCTTGGCCGCAAACTCTCTCACATTCATATCACAACTGTAACATCAAACGGGACATCGCAGAACATCTTTGTCTACACATTCTACGCAATAACCGGCAAAAGCCGTAGAAAAAAAGGGGTTCGGGGATACCTACCCCTTTTCCCTCCCTTGCGTCGGGGTAGCCCCTTTTCCTTCCAGTGTTTATTTTGGTCATCCGAGACACACAACGACTTTTTAGATCCCATGTGCTTTCTTTTCGAGAGTAGATACAGAGAACCTAAATTGGTATTTTTCGATGTTGATATGCAGCCTGCACACCCTCTTACTTACCTACAGAATACACACTCGCAATCAACAGCCAGGCTACGCTGATAAGTGAGAGAATAGCGGCGCACTCACTGCAGATATCATATAATATGCGCACTTCCTCTATATCTAGGTACATATATCTCGACACCAGATGTTTTGCTTTGCTAGGTGTAGACTCACCTCTTTCCCCTCTCCGTGCCTTTCCCCGTGCCTCTTTCCTATCCCCTTTCACACTTCGTCCCCCATCTCAGAGAAAAGGTCCACCCACCGTCAGCGTATACCCGCCCGAGTGTTCCCATTGATTCAATATTTCACGCCCGACGAATCCTTCTTTACCAACTCAACCTACCTTACCCTCCCTAGGTGACCAACACCTATATACACAGCACTAACCAACCCCCATTCCCCCCCCCCTCAAACTCCAGCACCACCGACATCACAGCTGTACTGTGCCACCTCACTACCGAACAAAAACGCGCGCCGTACCGCGCCGCTTTATAACTCGTCATATGACACGCAGTAATTAGGCGCGGAAGATCCTGACCAGAACCTGCATCTGACAACCAGATTCGTCAAGATCAGACAGAATGATACCTAGGTACCTGATGATTGGGTACCTTTTGCGTAAGAAAATCTCAATAATATCCAAATCGGGTACCGAAAAAAAAAATATCTATTGGATGACAGGTACGTAATCTGATCTTAATGACTGTGGGTTGCCTGGTGAGCTGTCATATTTTACGAGATGTACCAAACGATTTGCACGGCAAGTTCCGCTAGATAAAAAAAAAATATGTATGTAGTCTTGGTTGGGGATGTGATCTATGTAGGTACTGTATGTAAATGTACGTGATGTGATTGATGAACTTCGAGGGGTCCGGGAGCTGATATCGGTCTTGGATTGTGTTGTGTCGGGAGGTTTCGTCTGACGTGCTGGCTGGGGAGATTCGCTGTGTACCATCCATCAAATATTGTGGCTTGGGGGGACGGGGTGGGTATCCATAAAACAGTACCTAAACAAGCATAAAAAACATTCAGACAGAACAAAAAAAAATAACAAATGCTTCCTATGCTTGCGCTAGCCCGAGTATATATCCTCCCCTTTTGTGTGCTTTGTGTGATCAATATGTTGCCTTCCTCCAAAAACTCAGCATAAATCATAAACTCTGAATCTGCAAAGAGAAAAGGAAATCGCACGCTTTGCCCATCATGATGGTGCATATTCCAACGAGAATAACAACGAAACTCAAAGCTCCCTCCCCAACCCCCTTCCGCCTCCCTTGGTATATTTTTCACGTTCTCGACATCATTCCCAATCATAACAGCACATACATAGAAATTCATCCCCTCCCCCTGCCCGGTCGTCAAACCATATCGTAGCTTCATTCCTTTTGTAAATCGTAGTGCACTTGCGTACCTCTCTTGTAGGTAAATCAGAGGATAACACACTTCTCCTTTCTCCTTCTCCTCCTCCTCTTCTTGGCCGCCGCGTCTTCGGCTTTTTGGCTGTACGGATCGTCTCTCGCCTGCTCCTCCATCAAGTCCTCCTTCCTCAGTAATTGTCGGCAGAGATCGATAAAGACCTCGTCGACGTTCGCTAAAAAAAGGTTCAGCCAGTCAGTCAGTTTTCCTAGTACGGTTCCCTCCCCGTCGTGTTAGGTAATAGTACGTACTCCTCGTCCTAGCACTGCTCTCATAGTATGGCGCATTCCAACTCCTCGAAACACCAAACGCCCTCGCCCTATCGACGGCTCTCTGGTCTTCCAAGTCGGCCTTGTTCCCTACCATCACGATGGGGATCAGGTGATCGTCTTTGATCCGGAGAATCTCCTCCCGCAACGTGGCGAGCTCGTCGAACGAACTTCTGGAGGCGATGCTAAAAACTAAAAGGAATCCTTGCCCAGACTTGAGGAAGAGGTCCCGCATGGCGACAAACTGGTCTGTCCCTGCTGTGTCGAGGCTGCGTTGAAGATTAGAAGTTAGTCGGGATGTGTATTTGACGTTGACATTTCGGACATTTGCTTCCGAGATGCTTGTCTGGGCGGGCGTGTGCCTTACATTTCAAGTACTACTTGTCGTCCCTGAAGAAAGTGTCAGCAAAACACATTGTGAAATGGAGAGATGAAAGCTCATCAAACACTAACATCGACGGACACCTGGGTCCTGTATGAATCCTCGATCGTTGGGTCATAACTCTCAATCCATTCATTGTGGACAAATTGGGCTGTACTTGTCAGTCATGTCACTCTTTGACATCAGGGGTTGGTTGTGATAGGGGGATAAGTCTCAGGGTTGGGTATGGGAATCGGCGTCCAGGGTTATGAACCATACATACCAGTCAAGCAACTCTTTCCAACACCGCCTTAGTAAGCAGAAACAACGTCAGCAAAAATATGTCAATATCAACCACCAAATCTTGGCACTGTCACTCTCTTTCACTCTAAAAAAAATGAACGAAGGAACTTGACGTGTGCGCAGGTGTGGGAGGTGAGCGTGGGGGGAAGAAACAGACCTGCGCCTAGAACTACCACATGGTATTCCCGACTAAAAAATCAGGGTGGACACCACCCTACGTGTTAGCAAATGTGTTGTCCCATCCCAGAAACCAAAACAACGCCAAAATCCCGAGCGTTCGTCTGTTGGGTCCAGCTAGGGGGGAAAAGAGCGGGACGACTCCTCCGGTCCGGGCATGAAGCCATCCAGACAGGGCCTCTCCATGATGATTTGTTGTTGAGTGAAATGAAATTATTGTTGGGTGATATAGTCGATAGCATGAGGGCGTATATATGAGAAGAAGCTGACTTACACCGGCTGATAGGTATACCTTGACGGCATTGTCTGTTGTGTGGCTGAAGTTGATGGTATGATATCTCAATGACTTTTCTTGCTGAGGTTTGGGTGCGTGATATCTTGCAAGGAAGACAGTACTCGGCTCTGCAGGGGCCGCCTTATTTTCAAAATGGCAGGCAGAGATATGTATCTCAAAACCTGAAGCTCGTAGCTCCGACTTCTCACGGGACGCCGAAAAGGCGGAAAAGACAGCCTGGAGCCCCCCAGGTACAGCTGCATGCAGCAAAGAGTCGATTGGCAAAGGACACAGGACCCACGAAGAAGAAGAAAAACAAAGGGCCCAGAAGCAAGATGATGGGAGGGGAAAAAAAAAAAAAAGAAAACGATGCGGCTTCTCTCTCTCCCTGTCGTCACCGGGTATGTTTCTGTTGGTTTTTTCCCGTAAGGCCCCTTGGGGAAAAAAAAAAAGACTCGAGGATGAGCCGCTTGTGATCGGGGGTGCTGGGTGCTGGGAGCCGGGTCCTTCTTGGGGAGGGTCTTCGCTGGGGTGTGCTTGGCCGACAAACTTGGGGGCTGCGAGGCCGGGGGTTTAGAGGCACAAGCGCGCGGAGCAGCGGGAAAGACGTCCAGTCGGAGCTTAAGCGGGCCGTCCTTCTTCAACCGATGGCCGACCACCTCACCTCACAGCAATGCACCCAAAGCACCAAGACCACACTGCGCACGCAGGCCCAGGACCGAGCGTGGGAAATAGTACGTCTGCCGTCCTATATCTGACTAGTCAACGGCACGTTGTCGAGCGGTCCCCTGGACGATCTTGGTTGCCCGCTTGGATCCGCTTGGCTCGGGGGGGTATAATCGGCGGGATTAAGGCCCAGCTGTAGGTGCGTGTATGTGAGTGTGTGGGTGCGTGGTGTCACCGGTTGTCTGCAGAGACGACTCCCGGTGTTCAAGTGTTTCCTTGTATCTAGCTCAACTCCGGAGCTCTGACGCTGATGCTGACGCAAGGGTGGGCAGCGGGCACCAACAAACTCACACTCTGGAGCGAATCCGGAGTTACTATGTCGATGACGCCACCACAAAACGGGACCGGATGGGCACCTCGGCTCATATAAACGTTGCAGTGTGCGAGAGGCAGGGCAAGTAGAAAGGAAGATCCCGATGATGTTGGACGCATAAACGGTGCCAACTGCCAATATGGTAGGAGATAGTAGGTAGCTATGGAGTCGATACAAAACAGCTACCCTTGCGTCTTATTTAGACTTGATGGATTAGCGGACCATCAGGACGGTTCCGAAGACGGGCAAGTGTACTCCGTACGTCCAGTGGCCATCTGAAAAAAGTCGGGATGACATATGGGAACACACTTGGAAGCCGGGACACCGCAGAAAGCGACAGGACAGGACCGGGACCACAGCAGGCCAGACGTAGGCAGGCCACGGCTCGGTCCTGACAGTGGTGTCTCGGAGATCCTTGGGTCCCCTTTTTCAACCAATTTTTTTTTTCATAGCACCTGCATGCCCCAGCGTCGAAACCCGCTCTGGTGAGTGGATGATAGATGCGGGTGAGGCTAGCGAACGGACCAACTGGCAACCAAAAAGGGACGAGTCAAGCTGCACCATGCTGCTTCCCCGGCCAAAGGAGGGGCTCTGTGAGCAAAGGGGAAAGAGTCCCCACCAATTCCGCCGCTGACCTGAATTTACCCCCCCACCGCCCACCAGCGTCCACCAACAACAACTTGCCGTCGTGATGCAACGCAACGCCAGCTGCTTTGTCTACGATGCGCCGTGACAGCCAGCGAGCAGAGTCAGGGCTTGATGCATGCAGGAACAGACATGGGCTTTGCAGGTGGACCGATGGGGGCCAACATGGTGATCTTGCCGTCGAACTGTGGCCTGCCCCACACAACCGGGCAACATCAGATCACATTGTTTCTGACCGATCTAGCCTCTGATTCCGGTCTCCTGGGACGCTGTCGATCAGAACCACCTCCAACGGCCGACTAGCCTTGAAACGATGTACATTCCAACATCAAAACAGCAGGTTTGACCCAGGTCTGAGTGTTGGAGCTCTCCCTTGCGCTACCTTACACTAGCAAGTCCCTTGGCTGCGGTGCAGGTGCTCTATCACCTCCTATGCATCTTGCGTAGGACCCTTCGCTAGAGCGACAGAACCCACCCTTGGCTGGCAGCACCCGTCTCGCGGTAGTGTCAGCACACAGCGTTTGGACCTCACAGACGATGTGGGAATACAACCATTCAAAGTGGGGGTGGGCTAGAAACGAAACGACTTACACTTGCCGGAAGTAGAAGATCGGCAACCACTGCCTTTCCAACCCCAAAGAGAGGAGTATAGCAAACCTGGTGTCAAAATATCACAGGCCACGGCAGGTTACGCGGCAGCTCGTATCTTTTTCGTGTTTGTTCCACGCCTTCTATGGGGGCAAATGTTGGCACTTCTTTCCGACTGGCCAACTGAGATGTCATCCGCCGACCATGCCACCAAGGGGCTCAACCCCGAGTTTTGGGGGTACACCACACGATCGGGACGACGCGACCCCCGTTGTTCGCCGTCTCATTGCTTTTTGCATCCTCGTCCTATTCCTTGTTCCCTAGTTTATCCCGCCGTGACGTATACATGGTAGGGAAACCGCATTTAGCGCATGCGAGTTGGCATCTATCGAGTAGTGACGTACAATTGTCTCACAAGAGACCGGTTGTTGCTAGGATGGTTAGAGCTTTCAGGTGTAGATCCGAACCATCCAAGCGCGAGGGATAGGAAGTTTTGGCTTGACACTGGTGTTTCCAGAGCTGTGGATATTGCTCTTTATGGGCAGCTGTTCGCCATTCAAGATCAGAAAACTATGTGCTAAAGATGGAAAAGTTCACATTACTCCCTCGACAGGCAGATCCGGGGCTGAACAGTCCAGACAAGCGCTTCACTAGCCCACCATTCCGCATAGTCGGTATTCCAACAACCTGGAAGTGTCGAGAGAGCGGTGTGTGTGAACTTGCGGACAGAACGTGGCGGCGTACAGGATATGCTGGTGATCCGGGCTCGAGCAGAAAACATGTCGGAATAACAGCCCCGCCACTCGGGACCATGACAAACTGGATGGAGGAATGACTGCTGTTGAGAGGTGATGGCGTCTGCTATGTGTCACTAGATCCAGGCCGTCGGGTTTTCGACCAGTGCCGCCGTCGACTTGGCAGTTTTCGATCCATTCATTTGGGTAAGGTAACTGCCGAAACTGTGATTTGTATATGGAGAGGAAGCCGAGACGCTTCATACGCACTAAACAAGTCGTCTTGGTCTTGAAGGTGTCTATTCAAGTCGTGATGAGCGACGGTGAACGAAGAGCCGGGATGATGATACTCACATATCGGACTTGGAGTCATATGCCACTTCTAAGTCAATGTTGAGCTTGGAAACTGACAAACGTTTGGGCAATGAAAGGCGTTCGGATCTCATCCAGATGTCATCCACTATCGTAGACTCATGCGATGAGAACAGCCGGAATGTAAAGGCCTAATTCTCGGGCAGATAGAAAGGTTCTGACGAAATGAAAGCGAGCTGTGCTTTTCTCGTGTGCAATGAGAGTTTCTTCGTGCCTACCAGGAAACCGCAAAGCAACCTCCCAAGCGCCCACATCGTCATTTGAGGGGAGTGGGGGGGCACTCGCTGTTCTCGTATACGGAGAGCGAAGGAATCATGTGTAAAGGCGGGAAGTCTTGAAAAGCCATACCTTTTGATTGACCTTTTGGAAGAAAAGGTAGTAAGTGCTTTTCTGAACTTACAAGAGGTTGCCCATATCCTATTCTAGCAGGACAGACCGTTCGCACTGTGAGACACAGTGGCTTGGCCAACCAAAATCGATCACCCTGTCGCACCAAACAGTGGCTAGATACAGTGCGCAGCCAAGATGCATACAAGCGCATCGCACTGTCCAGCTTTCCAGAAATTTTCCATCACCATCATCCATGCCAAGCTCGTCGATAAAGAGTTGATCAGAATTCCTTTCATTCACCAAAATAACGGAAGCAAGTTGCTTCATTTTTCGACCTCATTCACCAAATTGATACCCCCTTCCTGTCATCAGCGCGATCCTAGACCGGCAAGTGCCTAGTGTTGCAAAGTGAAAATTCGGTCCACCTCGGGGCTGCATCTATCACAATCGACTTCTCTTATAAGCGGGTCATCTACAACAGCGTCATATCACACCGTAATGGCGCCCGAGGTGCAGAGCAAGAAGAGGAAGATCGATGAAGAGGGTGTTCCGATCAAGAAGGCGAAGAAGAAGCAAAAGAAGCAACGCGAGGATGAGGCCGACCTGGACGTCGAGGCTGGCCTGAACAAGGCCTTTGCTCGCATGGATGGCCAACTGCTGGCCGATCACATTGCTCAAAAGACGAGCCGCTTTGGCACAGATCTGAGTCCTATCGAGTTGTCCGACTTGTATATTTCAGGTAAGTGGCATCTCATTTTCGCTATCCATGTGATGATACTAAGTCGTTCTCAATGCAGCCAACGCCATCAAGGATACCACTTCTTATGAGAAGCCAAGGAATCTGGAAAACTTGCCAGACTTCCTGGAGAAGTTCTCCGCCGAGCCTGAAAAGCTCAACAACGCCTCCAAGACTTGCGGTGCGCCGCATACGCTTGTTGTTTCGGCTGCTGGGTTGCGTGCCGCTGATACGGTCAGGTACGTGTTCAGTGTTGGGCTTGTTTGCCGTGCCCGAGCAGTCGCTAACGCATTGCTATCACAGAGCGCTCAGGACATTCCAAAAGAAGGGGAATACTGTGGCCAAGCTGGTAATTATCTTCTCCTTGCCCAAACATGTTCTTCCGACATCAACTGACTGATCGTCACCAGTTCGCCAAACATTTCAAGGTAGAAGAGCAAGTTGCATTTCTTCAGAAGAACCGCAGTGGCATGGCCGTCGGTACGCCTCAGCGCCTGATTGACCTCATTGAGAATGGTAACATCTCGCCCATGGCATGCATCTGTTCTCTACTAACTGTGTTCAACAGGAGCTCTCGCGACTTCGCATCTCAAGAGGATAGTGGTTGATGCTTCGCACATCGATCAGAAGAAGCGGGGGATTGTGGATATGAGAGAGACTTTGATGCCGCTTGTCAAGCTCTTGTCAAGGCAGGAGCTCAAGGAAAAGTACACAGATACAGATCACCCGATTGATCTTATTTTCTACTAATAATCAGAGGCTTTTGACCGGCCATGTCTTTTATCTCGCTGTGATGTTCCGGATTTGACACAGATGCGCTTTCCAACCTCACGTCTTCATGCCATTCCGTCAAGCTGTTGCATCAGGCAGTCCCTTCCATGCCCAGCGATGGAAAGATCAACCTCACATGCTCAGCTTATCGAACCTTTATCTTGGGAAACAACCAGCGCTTCGTTCTTTCCTCAGTCGGTTTCTGACGGAATATCGAAGGCTCTGGTTCCTGGTGTTCTTTCCCTCCACGTTATCGGTACCGGTGCCCAGGGTGTCCAATATTTCAGCTTGCCAGCTGATTCTCGTCTCCCTCTCCTCTCTTCCCATCACATCCATCCATCCTCAGCAATTCCTTGTGTTTTTTTGGACGTCGCTCTTTTTTGGATTAGGTACCCAGATACTTTCTCGTCAATCGTTTGACACCTCTTTTTGGAGATCATATCTTTGCTTGCAGCTCTTCTAACCACCGACAAGTTTCTCGTCTTCGCCATGAAGTCCGCGGTGCTTTGGAGTTCAACGCTATTCTCATCTATTTCTTCAGCCCAACAAGACGACGGATCGCTGCCGCCGTGTGCCCAGTCCTGTCTGCAGCCCATCCTTCGGAGTGCGAATTGCGCCGACATACAATGCATCTGTCAGCGAGAGCAGGATCTACAGGTACGTCTCTGTCGAGCCAGTGAAGCCCACCTCCAACCCGCTAACCAGTCTTTTCACAGAATCTTATCCAATGTGTCTTCACCAACTGCAACGCTGTAGAGTATTCACCTGCTATCAAGGCTGTCAGCGGGCAATGCATTCGTTCCTCGGTCACCACTACGGTTCAAGACCTGGTGAACAATGACAACACGGACGCCAATGCCCTCATCAACCACCATTCTCCAATACAACTCAATGCCGATCTTTATGCGGACCAAAACGGTGTTGTTGGCTCTGGAGACCAGGGCATATGGGACAACGAAGCCAAGTTGCATTCAACCAACACGCCTTCGGAGAGTCTGGCTAGCAGTCAGCCTCCAATCGACCTGAACATCAACCTGTACTATGATGATGGAAAGGCTGCCACCACCTCAAGCTCCCCCAACCCCAGGGTACATGCGGAGAAGTTGCTATCTGGTGTCGGCACCAACTCTGACAAGACTCATGTCATTGACGACTATGCGCCCAACAATGTTGCCGGCAATCGTCCAGGCCCCTTTGTCTCAAGCGGCCCGCCTTCACCTCCCAACCCACCTGGTCCCTTTGTCACAAGCGGCCCTCCGGCTCCTGTACCTTGCCCACCAGGAGGGAATGGTGGAGGCAACGCATCTCCTCCTCGGGTTGTCACAATGACACAGACTGTTACCGTTCCCCAAGCTGGTGGCGGATTAGGCTCGGGTGCAGGCTCCTATGTTTACGGCGGCGGTCAAGGTGCGAATGCTGGTGGCACTGGTGCCGGATCGTATGGTGCTGGTGCTGGAAATGGTAATGGAGCCTATGGTGCTGGATCTGGGAACGGAGGTGCTGGACCTGCGGCATACGGACCTCCTGGCGGCGGCAATGGCCAAACACTTACCGTTGTCGAAACAACGACGGTCTGTCTGAGCTCAGCTCAACAGTCACCAGTAGGAGGATATGGAAATGGCGGTTCTGGCAGTGGCGGAGGTGGATCACCACCATGTCCTGCTGGCTCGAACAACGGAAACGGCAACGGGAACGGAAATGGTGCATGCCCTCCTCCCCAACCTGCTTTACAAGGCCCATTGGTCGAGACTGTGTTCATCCTCGGTACGCCGAGCCCACTGGCTATCGTCCCAACGAGCTGCCCAGCTGGTAATGGAAACGGAGGCGGTGGTTCACAGTATGCCGCAGCCCAAGCTGCGCCTGCACCACCTCCCTGCCCTCCCCCTCCTCCGCCTCCGCCACCACCACCTCCGCCACCTCCAGTTTATGTCACGATTACCCAGACAGTTGCTGCGCCAGCCCCTTCACCACCACCTCCGAGGCCGCCGGCTCCGGCTCCGGCTCCATTGGCAGCAGTTCCGTTTGCTCCTCCAGCGTACAATTCTCCAAATACAGTTGCATACTTTGGAGCCAAGGGCGCGGGGTTGCAGCAACAAGTCGCAGACGAGGCAACAACGTCATTCTACACAGTAACAATTGCTGTCCCTGATTCCCAACAAGACAACCAACTATCCGGAGGAGCGGGCGCATATGGAGATCCTCCGGACAATGCCAGCGCAGTCGCACCCAACGGCGGCAGTGATGGAGCCGGACCAGCAAACGATAGTGGTGTCACGCCGGTGCCTGCAATCCCGCCGTCGATTTGGGGTGCCGGTCCAGCACAAGTGACGGCAGCAAAAGCGGCGCAGGACGGTCCCTCCCTTCTGATCCTCTCGGCTGCCCTTGGGTTTGTTCTCCTGCAAGCTCTTTTTCTGACATTTTAATCTTCCTCGGATTCTCTGTACACCACCGTCACGATGTTTAGGTTTAAGGTATTTGCAT
Organism: Triangularia verruculosa; assembly: GCA_033296885.1. NCBI lineage: Eukaryota > Fungi > Ascomycota > Sordariomycetes > Sordariales > Podosporaceae > Triangularia > Triangularia verruculosa. Next base: position 44,035 of record MU863928.1, on the reverse strand, counting down.
TATCACAGATGGAGGAGGTACATGTTCCAGGTCATATAGGTCATTATTGCGGTTACAAACAGCAAGTTTGTGGACCCCCTTGCTTGTACGTGGCATGATATGGCAACAGAATAAGGTATTAGTGAGGGAATACATGTTGGCGGAGACGAAAAAGAAAGAGAAAATGGGGTGTAGATAGACGAGAATGGAAGTGATGTTCTCATGACGAGATTTGTGTTGGAATGTGACAGCAAGTGACACGTATGCTTGGAAGTCTATTGCTTTCACCGCCGTTAAAGAGCGACCAAGAGCCTGTGATGGTAATGCTGGCATATCATTTTAGGAGTTGAAGGCGTATGGAGTAGATAGGTGGCCCCCAAGAGCCTGCAACGACACAGCATTGATGGGCGATGACAACAAGGTGGCACTTTGGAGCAAAAACGGCATGAACAGCTGAGGCAAAATTTCACAAAGACACTCGGAAGACCTGGAATGTGGATTTGACACTCAAAATTCGCGGTCTTGAGCAGCAGTTATGTGCCTATCTTCGGGTTTGGGATCACAACAAGCTCCAATCTTTTCCTCAAAAAGATTCGAGGACTGCAATGTTCGTCGACGCCAAAGACAGACAAATAACCGCTGCTGTAACACCATGAATATACAACATTGTAGGCTATCGAAGAACAATTTAACCCAACAGGGACTCATCGAGTGTGTGAACAAAACAAACGCCTGCCAAGTGAAGACTTGATGCCCGCAAGAAAACTTTTTTCGCTTTCTTCCGAGCTTTGAGCGACCAATCCCACTTCGTTGACAAAGGGCAAAGGCGCTTACCTAACGGGAAGGGTTTCGAGGGTTACAAAAGTAGCGATCACTAAAGAAAAAAACCGAGTACTTCGTTTTGTTAGCCTAGGGTGAACAGAGTTTGGTTGGTTTTGAAAACAAGCAGTCAGTCAAAAACAACGTCTCGTTTTTTTTTTTGTTCTTCTGTTGTTGTTGTCTCAACAAATTCAGAATATGTAAGAAATGACTATCATTTGTCCGACAGGTATAGCCGCACCGGCGAAAGTGAGCCACCTAGTTGGTATCAATCGCAAATTACTCTCATCATGGTGAAGAGACAACAACAACGAAGCAAAAAAAAAAAAAAAAAACGAGACGAGTGATGACCAGAGAGATATTGGGATGGTTTTGGTTTGAGACGTACCCATGATAAGAATGATGTAATTGTCAAGTCATTTTGTCGAGGACGGACAAAATGAGGAAAGGAAAAGAAAGGCAAAGAAAAATTTTGTCGATGGGACTGGCGGCGGGCGGCAGATCCAGACCTACCGTTTGGGGGGCAGAAGAAGCTGTTGTGACTTTTGTCACTAGTGTTTGTGAAACGAACAGCTGCTGCTGATCAAGTGTAGGTTTTTTTTTGGTTTTTGTAAACTGGAGATCGAGAGATCACTGCAGTTGGTCGGCGATCAACATCGGCGGCATTACGGGCAGATGTTGTGCTGTTGTTTGTGGTCGTGTTGTGTTGTGTTGCAGAGATCAAGAATCCAGAGGCAGAGAAAAGATTTGGTGGATGGGCTTTTGAGGACGTTGAATTTTGCGGGTCTGATTAGATAAGCTGGGTTGTGGGTTGGGTGTGGAGCATCTTCCAGTTGCTCAGCGGACCGGCAGTTATTCCCCCCCGGCGCAGAGAAAGACAATCCACACTGTCATGGCGGCTTGCGGTACCCGAACCCTGCAAAGACAGAGTGACTGTGACGGCGGGGACTGGCACGACATCGACATCAACAATATAGAAAGACAAAAGTAGAGTTTTGAGGTTGGCATGGGGAGAAGGGATCGTGTGAGGTGATCACCCAGAATGTGAGACCACACCAAACACCGGCCACCACCATTCAGCACTGCAGCCTCGAAACGTTGCACATCGCAATGCAGAGAAACACTCTTCTGGCTCGGAAATAATTGCCAGCGGTCCTCAGCTTGCTTTGTATATGCATGTCTCTGATTACCTGTCCCTGCAATATGGATGGGACCGTGACAGGCGCCGCTGTTCCTCGTCTCGTTCCGTGCAACCAGACTGTCGGGAGGACATATTGTGTTCGCCTCGGCGAAATCCGGCCGGCAGTTGGCTCTGAATTCGAGGGGAGTGATGTGCGTGTCGACGAAACGTGAGATGCTCACAAGTTGACCAAGATACACTGTGCCGCAATGAAGCGCAAGTGCATTCTGACCATCACTCATGATGTTCGAGGCTCAAGTATAAAGGGTATCATTAATTGAATAATATTATGTGTGGCAATTTTCCGAACCATATTAACTTTTCTTCCCTCCCATCTACCATGCCCCAAGAGAAACTAAGCAACGCCAATAAGATGCCACCCCAAAGCCATCACATGAAGGTATCAGAACCGCAACCCAGATTAACCTTAGACCCCCATGTCCCAATGGTCCTGAACTGTGAGTGGTTCACAAGCATGGCGTTCCACAAATTCCGCATGCTCGCCCCTCGATGACCCAATTCTCAATGCCCCTGGACGCACATGTAGGGCAACGGACGCCGGGAAACTAGGAAGAGGTTAGACATTGGTTTATTCCAGGTAGCTTGGCTTGTAACCAGGTCCTCTTACCAGTCCATGGTCGGTGGTGTCTGATGGTTGAGTGACAGTCTGGCAGACTGGAGCCTGGCTGCTGGTGATGGACATGTTGAAAGTCGTCTGAAATGTGAATGAGTTTGGGTTTGTTGGTCCGGTATTCGGAGAGGCTGTGGACTCTGTTGAATGTGTGTTGTTGAAGATGAGGACTTCAAGAATGAGGGAGCGTATGGCAGTTGAGCAAGTTTAAGCTCAGGGTTTAGATTTGTGGCAAACTTGAGAAGCGAGGACTTGATCTTGCTGTTGGGCTTGGGCTGCAAAGAACAGAACGAGGAGAGGAATGTTAAGTATTTATATTTGTGCTCTGGATGGCGTCAACGTCACAAGCTCGAGGGCTGGAGTCAAACAAACGTAACCAGGGACAAGGAAGGCGACTCTGCTATCTCTGACGATTGTTGCCAAATTTTTAGATTCAAGGCTATCCAGGGACACAACTGTATCCCGTCGTCTGATCGTCGGTGACTTTCCGCTGGAAGAGGACGGGCACTTGCAGATAGTGTGGTGGTGTTCCAGTTGGGTTGCCTTGCCTTTTCAGACGGGAGCCAGTGGTGGATCTCTCTGTCCCATGGAGGGGCGGGAATCAAAAGTGACATCTTGATCTAGGACAAACAAAGGATAGGAGAGGGGAAGAAAAAGGGAGATGGTCTGGAGGGGCCCCACAAATCGGCGGGTAGCAAGGGGAGAAAGTGTCAAACCCTGAGCTCCAAACTCTCGGCCGTTGTCACGGATGCTGCCGGTTCAGCCACCAGCTAGCTACCCTTAACCTCTTACCCACGAGTCAAAGGGTCAACTCTCTTCTCATCACAACGCACGCAGAACAGGGGACGTGACCCTGGCCGACTCTGAGAACCCAAGACGAGCCAACTACGGCCCAATCCTAGAAAACGGACTTCCATCGTAGTTGCTCGTGGTGTCTCTGTAACAGAATCGGGACCGCTTGTCTAGTGGCTGGCTGTTTGCAGGTTGAATTTTCAGGCTTGCAAGTGCCTGATCGCGAAAGACCTGCAAGAAGCCGCGGGTGGCAGCTGTAGAAAGCATAAGGGTTGTGATAGCTCTGATTTGGTTTTGTGTGTCGTTCGTTGGCATGCCTCCTCCCGTCGACAGCCGTTTGAGAATGATCCGACGAGTTAAAGCTAAGTTCGGTGAGCAGTCGGCAGTCGGCCGTTGGTTTCCGTCTGTACCACATTCGTTCCTTCAGACCCGCTGTTCGTTCTTGCCTCCGTTTTCGTCATGTTTGACCGGACAGGGCAAGCAGACAGACCATGGTGAGTGGTCATATTGCGGTTCCGTGCCTCGCCGTTTGAGCTGCTCTTGCCCTTTCAAGTTCCAACTTAGCGCTCGGACAGATTCCATGGCCCACCGTCTCCTCTCCTGCTTCCTTTAACTTGCTCTGGAGCTCGACTGCCGCTTGTGATTCGCGCATTCCAGCCAGTCAAGACAAGAGAAGCCGTCACGAGACTGAGGTATCATCAGCGTCTCTACCTGCCCCCTGTTGCACTTCTGGCTGGGTGAGACATGCTGGCCAATAGCGGCACGACGACTTGTACAGGAGAACAACCGGATCTGCAAGCCACCAATCAATTGCTGGGATCCCAGGGATCCCAAACGCTGCAAATCATCACGATCTCGGCACCGCATCCCTGATGAGCTGCGAAATGCCATCTGTGAGATCGATTTCATCTTGACCAAAACCCTCTCAACATTGCTCTTGGCTGCAGAGGAGCTACTCTACTTTGAGAATTACCAGCGGAGTATTTGTTCCATGCTCAGGACCTCAGTGGGTTTCTTTTTCTGAGGGAATAATCCACGCAAACCCCCACTGACCAAGTCCATGTTCGAGGTTGATCTTTGTCTTGTGCCAGGTATTTCCCGAAATGTGCCACACTGGCCGTACTGCCAAAGAGACTCGAACTTTGTATCACTGTTCCATCATAACTGCCGTCAGACAACCTCAGAACGGAAGCCTGCGTTTGTTACCCAGTCGTGCGCCATGCGTCAAATATCATCAAAGAAAATTTATGGCCTGATATATTGCTTCTCGAGCAGAACCGGCGGGAATGACTTACAGTAGCAAGCCTGATTCTCCTCCCGGCATTCTACGCAACTATCCGGCATGTTTCCCGTGGGGGCACCGCTATTCCGCGGGATCTTGACTTCGATACTTACCAGTTGGCTTGCGACGTGCCTCAGCTGCCACTTGACTACCCTGCCTCGTCCCAGCAACAAGATGTCAAAAAATGATATATCACTTGCAAACGGGGTTGTGCAATTATCAATGTACGTGGGCAAACGATATCAAGACCGAAACTCCGAGACCCCTTCAGGAAAGGAACATTCTCTGGCGCTCTGCTTCCCGTCGTCCGCCGTTTATATCAACTACCTTTTCTTTCGGGTCACACACAAGTAACTACCCCCGAGAACCGGAAACTCCTCCCGCACACTGAAAAACAACCCACGAAACGGCGCCACGAGGGCATCACAGGGGGCCTTCGGGTACTGCACGCTAATGATATGCAGAGGTGGTTACACAGTCGTCATTGTCAACCAGTGAGTTGCAAAGACGAAGGTAACATGAACCAGACTGCCGGGAACGAATGAGAGCTTCTGGAACGCTCCCTGCTCCCGTTGTGCCTTGTCTTCCACCCTTTATCAGCTCTACCAAATGATCGTCAAAACATCCCTTGCTTGGCCTCCCCGGGCTTCCTCACCGCCGGCCATATTCTTCACTACTTGAAACCTCCGCCAGCCGACTTGCTTCCGGCTGAACATTATCTGCAGCGGGAACATGCTTGATTGCATCAACCCGCTCCTGAAACGCCCCCCAGAATATCTCTCCTTCGGAGCACCGGGGGCACTGGGGGGGCAAAATCACAGAACCATGAGGCGGTCGAGGAAGTGACACACAGAGCTTAGAGAATGGTAGTTTGTTGATTTCACGACATGTTGATGCGTACAATGTCTGCATGCTGCCCGCGCGCTTTTTTTGCCTCACTGGGACCACACCACTAGACTTGAACACCGCACACACAAAGGACACATACACGCTCAACTCGTGTATCGATTTGACATGACAGATACACTGCGTATTTGATATCACCCAAGAACAATCAACTCACAGGGCACACAGGCAAAAAGGAGTAACCGCCAATTTCAAGACGTGAACATGACGCCTGGCCATATGCAATTCCAGTCTGCCCTATCTTGCAAAAAAATAAATAAAGACTAAAAAAGCCCAAAAAAGGACTGTAACTTTGAGGGTATCCTATCCGCACTTTTCCTCCGAACCTTTATTCGCATCCAACCCATTGTGATTCATCCCATATACCAAACAGTCCAAAATAGGTACTCCCCAAACACCAACACCATCGCCAAATAAAAACCATCCCTCCAGCTTTTTCTGACCAAGACAAATGGTGGTAAGCTCAGGGAAAAGAAAATGACAACCAAATGTATCTGCGTAGAACCGCTCGCTTCACTGATGAGAGAAGAGAGAAGAAAAAAAGAACAAAACTGAGAAGAGAAGAGAAAATCCCTCCCCACCTAAAAGAATTGATGACTGGGATATCTTGCCCCCATTGCAATCCGAAGTATATATATGCGCCATGGTATCCATGCTTTGCCCTCGCTCGCTTTGCTGATAAAGTGATGATATGTCAAAAAATATGGCAGAAAAATAATAAAATATGCCCAAAATAAAATGAGAAGAGATAATGAAAAAAGAGACAAAGAAGGAGTGGTCGTTTGTCACCCCTGAGTGTGGCTCTAACATCGCTTCGAATGATGTTTAGCGATGGATGGACAACGAAACGGGCCCCCATCTCGACCTCCTTGGAAGCATGATTCGGCTCAGGTCGGTTGAGCCTTTTCCTCGGTGAACTGGGGAAGTGCCCTGTCTGGGGACACATGTTTCCTGGTTGGTTGCCATACATTGGGAAATGAGAGGATCATGCCGGCGTCTCCGCCCGGAAGACCTTCTCAACCTTGACCAGCAGCTTCGCGTGCTCCGTCTTACGGCGGGTTTTGGAGAGGAGGTCAATGCACCGGTAGCCGGTCTGGAGGCGGTCGAGGCGGATGCAGGCCCATGCCGTGAGGTTGTCGCGCATGGCGGAGCTGTCTTCGACTTTGAATCTGTACGCGTATTTTTGTTAGTGATCTTGTAAACAACACACAAACAGCAAAGGTAGACAAGAAGCGGTCAGGGCCGGCACCGGAACGGAAGAAGGGGAAGGGACAGGACAAGCGGTAGGCCGTTTGTCTGTTGCGCAGCATCACGACGAGGCGGTCAGGAAGAAAAAATCTTTTCTTTTCTTCCGAACGTCTGTCTGCCGTTCATTTTGCCGCTGCCCGTTCCGCCAGCCTCTCCCGGGAGTTGTGGTCTCATCGCGGCTGCACAATCCCGATCTAATTCTTCCGTGCCCGGCTTCAATAAGTGCAACGACGGCCATTACGGAAGCCCGCAGCAAAGTTATCTGCCTCTGTCCTCCCGGCCTCTGACAAAAGAAAAAGCAAGAAAAGAGATCGAAAGAGCTTACCTCACGAAACTCAAGTCCTCGATAACATCCTTCACCTCGAAGAAATCCAACGACCGACTGCTATACCCCCAATCAGGATTGTCCGTCTCCGCCACCACCGTCTCCCTGACCAAATCCTGGTTGACACCCTTCTGCTTCTCCACATGAAGCTCAACCTTCACCATCGGTCTAAACTTCTTGTCTCCCATTACACCCACCCCGCCAAGCTGCCTCCTGTCCCTCGGTAGGGGAATTGCCTGCCCCGCCAACACTGTGATTCGTAAATCCAAGGTTCGTCTGGGGATGTCCTCAACGTCCACATTCTCGTCGCTGAGCAACCCGGGGGGCTTCAGAACCCAGCCGTGCGTGTTGGCGAACATGGCGTCGTTGATCATCATGCCTTCGTCGGTGCACTGCCAGTTCATGGCCACCATTTGGACTCCTCTTCTCCAGTGGAAAGAAGGGTCGGGGTTGCTGCTGTCTACACGGAGGCCCTTGGGGTAGATCCTCATGAAGAAGTCGCGGTTGTGGGAGAGCAAAGTGCGAATTTTGGCCGCGTCGTGAGCCAGGGCGTGGAAGCAGTCTTCGCTGAGACTGAAGATGTGAGAGGGCGTACGGGAGGAGAGGGATTGGTGGTCGTCAAAGTGCTCGCTGTGGGTGTAGATGGCGAGTTTGGCCAGGGCCTCGGTGATGGGGGGCTTGGCTCGGATAGAGCTGATGCCCAATTTTCTCCCGCGCTCAATTTCGTCTTCCACTTGCTTGTCGGATATGCGTTTTACTTTGATGAGAATCTTGTTGTAGAGCTCATTCAGTTTTGGTTGTTGTGTGTACTGGCAAATGTGATCAAAGGGCTTGTCGAGGAGGAGGCCGTCCCACTCTTCCTTCATGATCTGGGCCATCATTTCTTGATGTTCCTTATCAGCGCCCACTTCCAGGGACACAATGATCGGTAGAGGGTTTTTCTCGAACGCGGTTTCGCGCACGGCTACGCAGACTTCGCGGAAGCTGATGATGGAGGTCATGGTGCCGTGGTGGTGGACGACGGGCTCGCCGTTGAACCTATCCTCCTTGGAGCGGGATGACGCCCGTGATCGGCTTCCAGTGAGGTCTTTCGGGTCGAGAGTGGTGGAGCTTTCCCGTGTCTCCAGGGTTGAGAAGGTGGTTTGAGCTGCACTTGGGCTTCGGCTGTGCTTAGACTCGAGGCTTGACAAAGCGCTTTGGGGGACGCTGGTGCTGCGGCTGTGTCTGCTCATGAGAGCGTCGAGCTTTTCGGCGGCGATTCGTGGAATTGAGTTTGATGTCAATTGGCGGCGATGTTCTATTTGTGGTGACTTGGAAGGGTTCCGAGAGGCACTACGGGAGTTGGGATTGTTCCAGACGTCGATTTCTATACACCGGCAACCGCTGCTGAGAACGGTACGATAGGCATCGGCAGTGCTGTTTGACGAGAGCTGATTCCCATCCAGATATGTGTTGTGACTGCTGCTTATGAAGTAGTTGCTGATGGGTTTTGAGGTGTCTAATTCCTCTGTCCTCTTCACGGCAGACCATGCCGACTCGTTTTGGCTCCAGATCCAGAAAAAATCCTGGAATGAATACGATTCCTGCATCAACGGTTCAACGTAACAGGCGCCCTGTGTTCCTTTGAGGAAGGCCTCGAACTTTTCCCGTGAAAGCGTTTTGTCGGTTCCTCGCACAATGTTGTAGATGTACAAGATATGTCGTCTGATGGAATCATGGCAGGTGAAATGCGGGCGCACGTTTCCTCCCAAGCCAGCCGACATAAAGGCAACTTGTTGCATGACTGATCTTCCCTGGCTGGGAGCACCGCGTCGAATGGTTGTCATTCTGCGAATAAAGTTTCCCTTGCCCTTCTTTCTGGGCTCATCTCGCCCGAACTGTTTCGCCCAAGCCATGCATTAGCCTCCCGCCTGAGTGGTAACATTTCCCAACGGTCTATCTCCAACGGTGTACCAAGCAAAAGAAATAGTACAACTTACCCGTATGCAGAACATTTTGTCTAGCGGTTGCCAATTGGCAAAACGCGTTCTTTGCTAGCACTATGTCTTCTCGAATTCGCGGTCAAAGGCCCTGAAACTCGTGTTGGTTGGGGCCTATCGCTATCGACACATCGGCTCGTCCGTGAGGCTGGGGATCGCGGCAACCAAAGCCAGCCCAGCTGCAGAGTGGTGGGTGCAGTCGATGGTATAGGTGTATAGGTATACACGGCAAGATAGTAAATCGAAGACAGAATAGGTGTGAGCGCCTCGAGGCTATGAAGAAGAAAAGAACGAGGCGGCGCCCTTCTTTTGGGGGAGGGTGGTAGAGGATAAGCAAACTGAGGACAGGGATGTCAGCAGTACCGAAGACCAAGCGGAGCCTTGTCCCGCATGGAGAACTCTGTGCCAATGGATCCACGAGGGTGCCCCGCCCACGCTGATCCCTGTCCAACGACCTCGACGAGTGGCCCGAAGATACGGTTCAGGGACGGCTTGAGACAAGCCATCCTTCGCTTTGTAATCGATCCTTCTCTTGAACTCTTTTGCAATCACTTGCCCATGGGAGCCATGCGGAGATGGGCCCAAAGCAGCATCGAGAGAGCTGCTTCCAAGCATCGAGAGAGTTGGGGGCCTGGAGAACGAGGCCCAGCCAGCAGCCAAACCCCAGCGCAGCGTGACAGCGATCATGGCTGTGCAACAACTCGGTCAAAGGTGGAGAATTTGTTTTCTCCAACACAGCAGAGTTCCCTTTTGGGCATTTGCTCCCACCTTCTCCAACAACTTTTGCTGGCCTTCTCTAGCAGATGGACCACTTGCCCGCCAAGGAGCCCGCCTTTTTCCCCGTCAGCCCTATCGAATCTCGTCCTCTTGGCCCAGAGACAGAGAGGGCTTTTGTCCCGCCTGTCGTGGCTGAGCTGCCGCCAGTCTGTTTAACCCCTTGATTTAGAAGTCTTTCCCAGGCCACAACATATTATCTAAGGTAACGTCACTCAACACTCTTCGACAAAGCGAAACCGAACACTGTGGCCAAGCGCGGTAGAGAAATATCGTTACGCTCCCTATAGCGCCGTGCCGCTGGGGGAAAAAAAGGGGGGGCGTCAGCACGTAGCGAGAAGCTGTTTGCGGGGACTAGTTCAAGCAAAACACACACCAAGAGACAACATCGCCAAATCAAAACCAAGTGGTCGCGCTTGGTCGCCTTGGGCAGAAACGAAGCCAAGTGTCTCAATCAAACCTATGAGGCTCCCCATACCCAATCCAGCACCTTGACTTGCCAAAACTACTGCAGTAACTAACACCCGCGCGGCGAATGACTACACACTTCATCACAGTGGGTTGCTCAAAGCTTCAATTCGGCTGCCCTCCCCGCCCGCATACGCACAGCCTCCTCAGTATTGAGGCACAGCAGTCACCACGCAGAACCCAACCATACAACAGCACTTTCGGCACTGTCCGGTTGGACCTTGCATTTTGTCCCAGAAAGAAAATCTACGGTGTCCCCATTGCTCTCTCTTCGATTACACAACTCGGTTCGGAGATGCCCTGGGGAATCACTTCGGACTGTCATCCAAAGCACCCAAAACCACTTGTCAAGACCCAGCCAATCCCACCCAAGAAAAGTACCATACAGTAGCGCTGCATAACCCAAGCAAAAAAGCTCCCCTCTCCCCCGCGAAGAGGATGAGGGCACGCTCCGCCCTTCCCGCAGTTGACGATCGACAAGCGAACAACCAAAAGCCGAAGGGGAACGCCCCGTGGCCGGCCGGCCGCTATTCAAGGCCGGGCATCTCATGTGTTTCTCTGCAACGGCCCCGATCTTCGATGTCTGTATGCAAGCAAGCTGCTTCAATCTCAAAACATCGAAACCTGCTGCAATAACATGCCACTTTTGCCCATCCCCGGTGACACATTCCACGACACTGAAATGTTCCCGTTCTGTCCCTGACTTAGATACTACTCGGATCTATTTGCCTCTTAGTAAAAAGGAGGGATTAGTTGGCAGCTACCTAGGGAGAAATGATCTCATCCTAGTCATGGTACATACAATAGACACACAAAGACAGCACAGCCACCCAGCAGCCTCACTTCATAGTACTTCCCGCGGTAACTACCTAGTCAGGTACCAACCCCCCCTTACAACCCTAAATCACAACAACCTAAAAAGCCAGACTAAACCGCGCACCGTATTATTAAACGTAGATGCGTAACAACAGCAACAGCAACCGCTAACGGGCCAATACGCCGGGCGGCCCGCTAAGTAACCGATCAGGAACCAAAGGCACATTTAAACCCATCCCCGTGATCGACAGGGTCATGATGGGTGGGTGGTCAGCTTTCTCACTCTTCTCTTTTGTCATTCAAAACTCTTCCGGCTTCCCCGCGGCTCATCTCAATCATCGTTTCTATTCGGACACCTACCCAATGACTCTTTTCATCACGAGCCCTCCCACCACCACCCGCCATGAAATCAATCAACCACTGGCTCACTCCCCAAAGCTCTCATCTGCAGAACTACCCCCTCCCCTATCAGCCAAAATGACTGGCATGCATAGAAAACGTTCCCTCCATGATCGCCATCGCCCGTAAGCACTACCTACCTATGTCAGACCCGAGGACTTGGTAAACCCCCCCAAAACAGGCAACTCGTCTCAAGACAAGCAAATCCTACTTTTTGCTTGTACCACCTTGCCCTGATTCTTATCACCACCCACTTCCACCTCATCACACTCACACTCGCATTCATGGGCAACAGAAAATGGACGATACATCTCAAAATGTTCTTTTCTTATTTCCCCCATCTAACCCAACCCTCATCAGGCAAGTTAGGTTTGCTGGTATAAACGTTTGCTGAACAATACACAGCCGCATTCACCACCATATATTCGTAAAGAGGTGTGCTGGGCCAAACCGCACCAATCCCAAGTTTCCCAAACTTCCAAAAAAGACAAAAGAACAAAAAAACGAGAATTTCCCTTCCCTGAACCAAATTCCCCTCTCTTTTTCCTCTTTCCAACTGGGTATAATGTATGCTAACTTCCCTACTCTCTCTCTCTCTCTCTCCAAACCTTTTCCCCAAACGGTTAAAACAAAAAAACAACCCACGCCAAAAGAAAACGTAAATGTATGTGATATGTTGCCATGATAAATGTACAATGTTGCTACACAGCTTTCATTTTCATAAATGGAGCTGGTATTAGAAGTTAATCGCAAGGAAATTGTGACAGAGAGTCGCGGATAGCGATGTGATGATATTGATTGGTGTCGACGATCAGCATGATTCGTCGTCCAAAAGGAAGGAAGCGCCGTCTATGCGGGGATATCATGATATAAAACATTGGAAAAATGCTAAGTATGACAGATAGGGAATAATGATGTTGTATCTGTGTGTTGTGCCGCTCGCGTTCAACCCCAGATAGGGGCATTGCGATAGGCGGGCGAGTTGTAGCTATGCAGAACCCGATAAGGAGGCTTTGGTCCGTACGTGTTCTGCATGCTCATGCTGCGCTTGCGGTAGTGCCCGCGTGGCACCTGGGGGTAGGGTCCGTTCTGGTACCACTGTCCAGCCGAGGCATCCAGCTGACTCCGGCTCCAGGTGTTGGCCGGTGTGTGCTGTTGAGCATACCTCGGGTCATACACAGACTTGGAAGGTGCTGTGTAGCCATTGGACATGGAGGGAGGGTGGCCGGATTGGGGTCGTCTGCCAAACTGGTTCCACTCGTCATAGCTGGCTCGGTGCCTCAGATTCTCTTGTTGTTGCGGTCGCATCTGCCATGGTTGAGCACTGCTTGGGCGCTGAATGCTGAAATCTTCATGCTCATGTTCCTGGACTGAGCTGAGTGAGCCGCGCCGGCTGCCGCCGGTCATTGACGCATAGGAGGGCTGGCGGGAAAGACCGTGTTCCGACTGGACTTCCCAGGTGGGTTGCCTAGAGCTGGACTGACGGAAGGCTGAGAGACGTCGGGGGTCCATGGTGGGAGGGGCAGAGGGCAGGGCCGCATCAGAAATCATCTCATGCTGGTATGATGGGTAGCTGTGGATGCTCTCCCTGCTAGGTTTTCTTGAGAGTGACTGGGCGGCCGGATAACTCTGAATATTCTCGCGGCTGGCAGTGCGGCGAAGGCTAGAGTTGGAAGATTGTGACCGCAGCGGAGGTGGCACACGAAGAGACATCTGCCGCCTGGTCGCCATGCTGACGGGAGGAGGAGTACTGGTTTTGCTGCTCATTGACATGGCCCTGGCAAGCGGGCTCGGAAGCAGGGGAGATGGGAGCGAAGCAAGAAGTTCTGTGTGAGCGATCGCAAGCCTCGCATCCTCCTGTTCCTCATCTGGAGGCGAGTAGATGACGGCGCGACCACCCACCAGCGCATCTAATGTCGCCTCGTGAGAGTGTCTCGGCGAGCTACCGGTGTCTCTGAGGGCAAACTCGGAAACAAGTCGTGGTCTACCTTCCAAACTTCTTCGGTTCTCGAAGCTTTGCCGAGCTGCGACAGGTTTTCGCACTATTGGCTTCTTCGGCATGACCTGTGCAGCAACATGAGCAATTTGTGTCGGTACAGAGTGCATAGTCTGCCTCCACGAGCTCTCCTTTGCACCGGGCTCGGTTCCTGATTCGGCAGTAGCGGGCGCTTTCTGGGTTGAACTGAGAGCATCGAGGCTAGCCTCCATACTCCCAACACTGAAGATGGTCTTCAGAGTGTCCAAACTAGCGCGGGGCCTTAATGCCAGTCTCTTTGTCGTCATCGGAAATCTACCATTGCGCTCCTGAAGCTTGTGCTCGACTTCCCTGGGAATCGACGGAATGGCATTCTTCTCCACGACATGCGTGGCATTGGCTTCTAAGGGCGCAGCAGAAGAACGGCGTGCGCTGCTCAAAAGTCTCTGTAGTCTGTTGGGCTTTTGAGGTTTGGTACCGATACTCAGAGCAGACGTCGACTTGTCGGACTTGGCAGACTTGACACTCGCCGGAGTGGGCACGGATTCTGGGGACGCTGGTCCGCGATCACGAGATCGGAGACTTTTTATCGGGGTCAGCGAAAGGGGTGCCTTTGACGTGCTTGCTCTATTGAGACTGTTCTCTTGAGCTAGATTGCCGGATGAACGGCTTGACTTCCTCACAGACTTCGGGTTGGGCGAGGGCCCCGGAGACTGATGCCGGGCATCTTTTGGAGGTACGGGTGGTGGTGCTTCTCTCTGGGGTGCAATCACATAAGCAGGTCCGGTTTGCTCGCGGTCGTCGGATCTGATAGAGGTGCTCCTGCGGTTTGGTTGGTGCAAATGACTTTCGAGTGAGCTCATACCCTCATCTTTGGAGCTCTGATCCTTCGATTTGAAGGAGCGAAGAGAAACATTGGAGCTATACCCCGAATCGGCCTTGGTCAACGGTTTGTGGGGAGATTCAGGGGAAGGGCTCGTCGTCGACATGAAACCACTGTCAGTTCTGGACAGGGGCTTGGCATTTGGATCGAGGCGAACGTCCAAGACTTCGGCCGCTGCAATTTCTGAGAAGACATCGTCCTCAAACAGTGAATCCTCCAACGCCGTATGCTTGGATGTTGCTTGTAGCCTTGGGCTCGTCGGTGGGGATAATCGGATTGAGAGCGGGCTGAAGTTGACTTCCTTGAAATATTGCTGAGTGCGTGTGACGGATAGTCCTTCAGAAACAACGCTGGCTTGCTGGCTCACAATCGTGGTGGTAGTGTTACCCTGCCCCGCAGCTAGTGGTGCCGAACTAGTGGTGTTGGTTGGGTCCGAAGCTTTCGCTTTGGAGAAGTAGTCCTCGTCTCCCCCAAGCTTGAACCGACTCCCACCCTTCTTCTCAACCTCCGGACTCGATGGGCTGGCGGGCCCGTTCGTGATGCGCAAAGAGCCCAGCTTATAGCCACCAATCGACTGGTAGTCTTCTTCCCGGGGCGTTACTGCTCTTGGAATGGAGTCCAGGTCCTCAATTCGCGGCGGCATAGACACGATTCCATCCCGGTACGACTCAAACGACGGTTGGTGTGACAAACTTGGTGTTGGAGGGTGACTGTAACGCGGATTGAACCTTGGTGGTGCAAGACCGCTATGCATGGAGTTTGCTCGGGTAGCAACGCCAGGTGTTTGGATGATGGATCGCCTTCGAACAGGCATATAGAGCGACACATCTGAGTTGGCTCGGGTGATGGAGGTGCTGGGAGGGTTCGTCGGGTTTGAGCTCTTCCAGGTGGATTCGGTGACAACCGTCATCCGATTTTCTGACATGCTCGTCGCATGTTCCAGCCCTGGCTCTTCAACGAGATTCAACAGCCGCTTGGCCTCATATGACGTCAAGTTGTAATTCCAAGATGCTCGTGTTCGAGGTTCAGACGACCACCTGTGCAGACACATATTAGCAACAGTTTCGATATCCAATGATGGAGGGCGGGAACCTACTCTTCAGGCTCAGGGGGTCCATAATATGCGATTGCCGACTCGTACGTCAAGGAGCTGGTCCTGTCCATCAGATCCACCATCCTCGGGCCTGACCCAACACTATCCCGCCGATCGATATCAGGCGCGACCCGAGATGACCTCGCACGGAACAGACTTCTTCGTTTGGACTCTTGCCGCAGAGCTGGGACTGAGGTGAAAGAGGCGCTCCGGCGGTTGCGTGTTTGAAGAGTGTCAGGCTGCTCAAATACCGAAGACGTTGGGGTAGAGACTGGTGACGGAGAAGATAATGGGGGTTCTGGTAGTGGGCGGTTGGAGTAGCGCTTCGGGTTATTTGAGGAGCCGCCGCCTGGGCTCAACAGACCGGCTGTGGCATGATTGTTGGTTTTTGGTTTCGACAACTTCTGGGAATACCTCCTGGCCGTCTCGGTGGACTGGGCGTTTCCCATGGTTCCAGCGGTGGGCTATGGGGCTGTAGCCCGCGGAGGGTGCGGCGGCAGAATATTGCTATGCGGATATTGCGGGTGCCATGCCGTGCGAGTCCGTGTCTTCCAGGAGTGATGTGCCGCGAGGAGGTTGGGGAGGTATGGGACAGGCAATCAAGTCCAGACACGGGGGTTCTTTGTGCCGGGTATCGAGGACGTAGTGAGTGACCAAATATTTCGGAAACGGAGGGGAGGAAAGAAAAAAAAGGCGTGAGGCAACAGCCACCGAAATAGGCCCAGCAGAAACCAGCCTGCCCTGGCTCAATGGATGGCGTGTTTCTTTTACTGTAGGTGAGATGCCCCTTGTGTTTTGGAGAGGCTACAAGAACGTTCGACGTCGAAACACCACTGGAAAGAAGGCAAAATGACTGGAACAAGACAAGAGAGAGACTGGACGGGGCCCGGACGGGCGCGCGGTCACTTTGTACTGTGTAGATGTAACAGGTCTTGGTTGTTACATGAGGTGCATGCGCCTGAGCCAGGGAACCCCCTTCCCTTCTGTCAGGGAACACTGGAGCAAGAGAGTGGGGCCCACTGCCTGTGGGACGTGCGCCGAGACTTGAAGCTCCATCATTGATCAATTGACGGGCCTCCGGTCTTTTTGTTGACTTTGGTGTTCGAAATGAGCTTGATGCTTGCTCTCACCTGATGGCTTTCCTTCGTATACGTGTAGTGTACAGTCAGCCCTTGTGAGATTCGCGATGTTCGGGATAGAGTACCTCGAGTAGGTCGCACTCGGGCTGGTGAGCATTGCCTACAGCTTGCTTGCAGCTTGCCTGCGAGTCTGTCTGCTGTCTGCTGTCGCTGTCTGCAGCCCCCAACCTCCCTCCTGCTTCGGCCTACGCAAGGCTGGTGTATCGACAGACGGTTGGCAGGGAGCACCGGTGTTGCAGCTGTAGATTCAGTGCTCGCATCTTGGTTCCCTTGGGCATATTCCTGCTACCACCATAAAGCCGGATTTGTCCCTTGCAATGATACACAGCGTACCAAACAAGACGGGTGACCGGACAGCCAATGGCTACAAAACAATTCTCTACAGAATCTGGTTTGCAACGTCCTTCCCATCGAGCTCACATAATACTGCAATATCCAATATCAAGATCGGTGAAGCGGGGTCCTTCTCTCTCTCTCTCTCTCTTCGGATATCTGTCAGTGTTTCAGATGGGAGAGCTTCCGGACGGACATTTTCATCAAGTGTTGCAACCCACCTCGTGCCGTCTTCGCATGTCTCAATTGGGCTGCTGTTGATGACCTTAACCCAAAACGGCCTCGACGTCTGGGCCCATCTCACAAAATTGCGCTGCAATTTAACATGGCGAGATAAACTTGGCACCGAGCGAGCATAGCCTTGTCAAGCTGATCTGATAGTCATCATCAACGTCACAGTCCTCAACAGAGAATCCCTATAGAGTTCTTCTGGAATTTCCATGATGTAAAGCAACTGTTGATCATGTGTGTGAGAACCCGGGTGTTCGGCTGGCGGGCGGGCGCGCGGTGGTGATGTGATGGGCACTCCAAACAGTGCACAATGCCACGCAATTTTACGATGTGATCTCCGAGTTCTCGATCCATCATGATTTTCCCTCTTCTTCATCTAACCCCCGCTTGGCGCCACCATCCAGTTCCCCCGCAAGTGGGGGGTTAATCTTCTGAGCCTCTCTTATTCGGGATGTAACCCTGTTGTGCGAGACGTCATCAGCCTAACTAGAGAGCAGGTCCCCGAGCGCGTCTCCAGGAGGGCTTCAAAGAAGAAGCGCTTGCGCGTTTCGATGTCACAACTGCCGCCTCCGACAACGCCATCTGCACTTCTGATTCGGGCGGAGAGCAACATTTCCGACATGTTCGTGTCCGAGATGTGTCTGCCCCACACCCGGCAATCGGCGCCTCGGTGAAGCCAAGACCGATCGATCCGTCCGGAGGGTTGCTGTCTGCTGTTGTCAGCTTTGTTGACTTTTGGCCCTCCATTGACTCGACAACGGCCCATGCTTTGGACAACTGTCTAGCAGAAAAGCGGTATATAAAAGAGAGAAGAAAAAAACCTGCATGAAGTCAAAGTGGAATGCCATGAGGGGTTGGAGGATCACTTCGACACGTGGTGAGACATGGAGGGCCAATCCGAGCCGAAAACTCTTATTTTCTCTCACGCTACTGCTGGATTGCTGGCAGCAGAGATGCGGTCTTTCAGAGTCGAGGCCTGCTTGGCTTGAAAACAAATTCCCCTCCGTCGGATGCTGTCCCAAAAGCCATGGTTTGACAGCATGTAAGAGCCAAAACTGGAAGGTGAAGGAATACCGCTTTCTTTTCTCTCCGAACTCACCCACCCTTGCAGCAGCAGCAGCAGCTTGCCCCGCCATCCACCCACCTTGTTACTAGCGCGAAAAGAATCCCTGGACAGGTTCGGATGTCGACGCCAACACCGATTCTGACATCATCTTCGCAGAGTGATCCGACCAAGGATTCACTGCATATCCCACACCCTTCTTTCCAGCAACCTGTTTGTGTCCACTTAGTCCAGAGGAATTATATCACGACTTTGGATCCTGTCGTCGATGGAAACCTAGCAAATTCCGGGCCAACCGAACCAGCCCTGCCCTGTTCAGCAAACCTGCGCATTGATGGTTGACTGTCCGGTAAAATGCCACCCTGAAACCCCGAGGGCAGAAACGGTAAACCAGACATAATAGGCGCGTCAACATTATTATCCAGTGACTATGAGTCCAGATGAACCCTTGTCTCTGATGAACTGCCGGTCTTTGGTCAAGGCTTGATCCTTTCTCGGTGAACTCATGAAGGTCCTTGCTTTACCTTTGCCAACCACCTCCCTTTTTTACGGACATATTCTCCGTACATATACATGTACAGATTCCTTTTACTTTTGACGCGCAGTTTGATCAGACGATAAACATTTTTTCTTCACTGCCGCCGTTGGTTGAAACAAAAAAAGGAGGTCCAAACACCAAACTTCCCCTCCTTGAAACAACCCAGCAGTTCTTCATTCTCGACAGCTGAACTCGGCAGTCGAGCACGCTACACACCACACCGTCGCCATTGACATTCTAGAAGCTCTTCCACTGTTCTTAGTCTTTTTGCTTTTGACACACTCTGGCATCTCTTGGATGTCTTGGCCTTCCCCTCTCGTGATCGCAGGGTTGATTAGCTGAAACAAGGGCGCGCCGAGATCCGGCTCGATCTGATCTTCAAACCGGTGCTTCGTAAGGAATGGTCTGGAGAACCCTGCGAGAGGAATAAGGCTTGCTTCGAGAACAAACGCTGGAACCCTGGATTGCTTGATTTGGAGGCGGGCATGTCTCCTGTTTTGAGGGGGCCGCTTTGAGGCTGAAGTGTATTTAGAGATGGACGGCAAGTCCCGAGTCTTTGGGCGCTTGGGGGTTTCAATTGTGAAATGGTGAAATGGCGAAATGGTATGAGAACTAACTGGTTTCATATGAGGTAAACAAGTCCGAGCTTGTCAAATTCAATCAGCAGACACGAAAAAAGTTCGAGTTCAGGTTATGCACACCTCTAATCCTCTGCTCAACACACATGTCAAGCAGCAATCCAAGAATCCACCACCTTTGTAAACACTCCTGTGTAAATTCACAGAATGAATTATAAAAACTACCTCAAAATCAAGGTACTCGTAGTCCATCAAAAAAACAACGGGGGGTTAACACCTTCCGCCGTTAAATAAAACAAAAGTCCTTTGTGATATCCTCAGAAGTGAACCCTTTATTCCCTGTCCTCCAACAAACCGCCAATTCTGTTCTTAAAAACTCCCTTCTTTTCCTTCCAAAGTTGAAATCCAATCTGTTTGTTTTTTCATCTCCTATATAAACTCCGCCCAAATAATCACCAAACTTATCTCTCTTAACCCCCCTTCTTAAATGTCCAACAAACTCGAAGAACAATCCTCCCATAGGTCTAGAAGAATCAGAAAATTAAAAGTTTAGAGAGCATATCTCCTCGCCCCTCTGAAGCTCCCAACATTGACCGTTGTCGTCGCTGTTGCCGTCGTTATAACCGTTGTTGCCGTTTTGACAGTGGTGGTAATCCTGTCCACGGCCGTGGCAGTGGCCGTGGCCGTGACGAAAACAACAACAACCGGCTGCTCCTGGCCTTGCCTCTTCTCTATGCCTCCCTCGTTGTCGGGATTGGCTACTCTCTCCCCCCGAACAGAAGGACGAGGGAGCAACTCTGTCGCCCCGGGCCTCCAACTCTCTACCACTGTCGAGCACGAGGCGCCAACTGGGAGGTCGGTCGCGGCGGCTGGGAAGCGGTACTCGTTGACAGGAAGGGAGATGGTGCAAGCCACCTTACAGTTGGGATCCTGGGCAGCGGCGGCAATGCGTGGCTGGGGAATCGTAGCAGCAGGTTGGTGGAAAATGTCACGGTACTGGACCGGAATGAGGTGAGGTGGGAGGGGCGGGTGGAAGGTGAAGTTGGGGATCTGCTTGGGGATAGGCCGGGCGGCCTTGGGGTTGGAGTTGGAGTTGGGTGTCACTAGGCGGTTTGAACCGGGCTGTTGAGAGTCGGAAATGGTGCCTTCTTCGTTGCCGCCACCAAGGATGAAGTCGCTGCCGAACTGAGAACCGGTGCCGACGCGAGAATCGGAATTGAAGTCAGAGCCAAAGATACTGCCCTCATCTTCACCACCACCAGGGACGAAGTCGTTGCCGAACTGGGAGCCGGTTTCTGATCCGGAGGCTCCGAGCTCGATTCCTGCCTCATCACCTCCACCGGGGACGAAGTCATTGCCAAATGCTGATCCAGTCTCGAATCCAACCAATCCAACCCCCTCTCCTGCTCCAGAAGTAAAGTCAGTCCCCTCTTCCTCACCGCCACCAGGGACGAAGTCATTGCCAAATGCTGATCCCGTTTCAGATCCAACCGAACCAACCCTTTCTCCTGCTCCAGAAGAAAAGTCAGTCCCCTCTTCCTCACCGCCACCAGGGACAAAGTCGCTTCCAAACAGAGACTCTCCTCCAGTGCCAGAGATAACAGTGCCATCTCCCACTCCGCCACCTGCTCTCCCGCCAGTTCCTGGGAACTCAGTTCCTTCTTCCGTTCCTCCACCAGGAACAAACTGCGCTCCAAACTCAGACTCGCCTCCTATTCTTTGCCCAAAGTCTGTTCCTTCCTCCTCTCCACCGCCAGGAACAAATTCACTGCCGAAATCGGACTCGGGATTGGCGTTGTTGCCGGTGTTGGCTCCAGTATCAGGATCAACAACTATCCCGCCAGCCACACCGGATCCCTTGCCTTTTCCTACAATCGAAGGGGAGGAAGATTGAGAGGTGGAAGTGGCGGCCCGGGCAGGAGGTTGAGTGGTTGCACCTGCAACAGCTCCGCCTGCGGCCCCTCCGGCTTTTCCTTTGCCAATGCTGGCGCTTGCGGAGGCAGCAGCGGAAATGGAGATTCCCTGCTGCTGGTTGACCGGGATGGTGAAGCGGCCCGGTGCACCGCCTGACCCGAAGGGGAATATTGCTGCTGCTGTTGTCGACGAGGTCGTGGCGCTAGTCCTACCAGAGGCAGAAGCTGATCCTGCTCCTGTTCTGGCGGGTGTTGATGAGCTGGGGGTAGTCAAGCCTGAGCCGCTTGCCAGACCGGAACCAGCGATGCCTCCGAGTCCGACAGAAAGGGAAACCGCAATTGGCGCTCCAGAGGCAGCCACCCTGACTGTGGATGCTGCTGAGCTTGAACTGCTCACACTGTTGGAACCGGCTCCTTCAAGACCAATACCAGCCGAGATTGACAACGGCAGTGCTCCAACACCGAGGCCAACAGAGGCCGAAAGAGGTGCTGCTCCGATGCCTACAGAGAGGGAGACTTGAACAGGAAGGTCGATGGTTGTGCTAGCTCTTCCAGCAACGCCAGCCTGCGCAGAAAGAGACAGTCTTGCTGCCGCTGCCGCCAGCGCCCTCGAAGCTGAAGCCGAAGAAGCAGACGCAACAGAAGCAGCCGAAGCCTGCGCTCTTGATGCCAAAAGAATTGCCGCAGCCGAAATCACCGAAGGCGAAGGCGAAGGCCCGACTCCCACAGTCGACACAAGCGCTGCCCCCGAAGCTGAAGAAACCGATGCCACGGACGCCCTAGAAGCGGAAGCGGCCGAGGCAGATGAAGCTGATGCCACAGATGCAGAAGAAGCTGCTCTAGCTGATGAGAGAATTTGTGCGGCTGAGATTACTGACGCCGAAACTGGGATCGTTGTTCCCGAGATGGATACAACGACTTCGCCGCCGGTGGTGGTAGCCGAGGCGATTCCCACACTTGTTCCAGATACGTCAATTTCAACGATGATAGCCTCGCCTTCTACGCGACCCGCTTGTGCTTGCGAGACTGCCGCCGAGGCCTGTCTCCCAGCCCCGCTGACCGTCAAATCGACGGTCGTCGTGCGGGTAATAGTGAAATCTACCACGGTGGTGCGGGTGGTCGTGCTAGATGTTGTCGAGATTGAGGGGCGTACGACCTGGACCACCGATGTCGTAAAGTTGATTAACGTGCTTGTCTACATTCAATATCAGTAAAAGGGTGCTGTGGAAGGGGCTAAGAAGAGACGTACTCCAGTAGTAGTGGTACTGGCTTCTGTTCTTAAGACGGTACTTGAGAGAGTCGATAAGATAGTTTCTATATCGGATTTCGTTGTAGTTAAGACTGTTACCCTCAAAACCGAGATAGTTGAGGACACAGTGTTCAGGTTAGTTGACGTTGTAAAAGTTGTCTACCATTAAAATCAGCAAAGAGGATGTTGTGAAAGGGGGTCAACAAAACACACCGTAGTGGTGCTGGCCGTTTCCAATTTCGTGGTTGTTAGGACTGTTGCTTTTAAGATAGAGATAGTTGAGATTGAAGACGCAGTGTTAATTAACGTTGTAGAGGTTGTCTACATTCAAAATCAGCAAAGAGGGCGCTGTGAAAAGGGGTAAAAAGAGCATACCGTGGTACCAGTGATTAAACTAAGCTTTGTTGAGATTGAAGTCTCCACCGACACCTCTGTGGCCGTTATACTGGTAGAGAGGGTTTGGGTGGTTGTGAAGCTCTCTGTTTGAGTCTGAGAGGCCGTGAAGCTCTCTGTCTGAGTCTGAGAGGTTGTGAAGCTCTCTGTCTGAGTCTGAGAGGCCGTGAAGCTCTCTGTCTGAGTCTGAGAGGTTGTAAAGCTCTCTGTCTGAGTCTGAGAGGTTGTGAAGCTCTCTGTCTGAGTCTGAGAGGCCGTGAAGCTCTCTGTCTGAGTCTGAGAGGTTGTAAAGCTCT